>OY987290.1:15541675-15723095 GCA_963920785.1 Sphagnum contortum | reverse complement strand
GTTCTTATTGGATAGCAATTGTGATATCTAAGTTGCCTTAAAATCAAATAAACTAGATCAATGGAATTATTGGTGTAGGTCATATTCCAAAAACTTGATGGTTACATTTATAATTCTTTGCTTTTACACTTCTATTTTTTAACAAGCCTTTTATTACTTTAAACTATTGTTGGTCATATAAATATTTTAGTCAAACATACCCATGGGTAAATAAATTGAATAAATATACATTTTATCCAACTAGTATCTATTTTTAAGTATTCAACTTATTATTGTATCCAATTAGTAAAGAAAATTCCAATACCTTAAGGTATGTACTCTACTCAATTGATATATATATTAGATTTTCCTTTACCCAAGGCTTGGTCATGTGTTTTCAACGAGGGTAAATGACGATATACCCATTCTATTTTAAATAAGGTAAGCTAGAATTTTATAGGTTCAAATTTTGGTCTTTTGGTTGCTTACCACATCCAAACATGTGTACCATTTTATTTCTTGCCTCATCTAAAATTAGAGATGGTGGATCAAAAGGCATGATGTAGCTTAACTTTCTTGATGTGCTATGACTATAGCAATGGCTAGTGGTCTATGGAAGATTGAAGCTGACCAGTTTTTGTGTCAGAGACAGTTCCATGAATTTTGATTTCTTTTACCGTCAAAGCGATTCACAATCAATTCTTCGTCACCTGGTGAAGGCAGTCCCTTGGGCTGTTCTCTATAATTTTCTCTGTTACCGATTTTTGTGATAAATTGGGGCCCATAATTTGTCCTTTGCATAACCGGTGGTGCTGCACACTTGATACCAAGCTGGCCGTTTCCTGCACACTACTAGCAACACCATAATACGGAAAGCACATAATACTCGTGCCTGGAGGTCAGTTCAGTACTAGAATCTCCATAAACGGCCAGAGTGAATTAGCACCCACCAATGCACCAGTTGGCCGTTCTGTCCACTCGATGGGTTGCGTTTTTTCATTGGGCGCCGGATGGGGTTCATGACAGTCCATTTCTTTTTGCTGCTGACCATTGTACTTTTTTTTTTTTTGGTTCCTGCTCGTTTTTCCCTGGACCTGACCTCACACATAGCTACCCTGTTCACTTTTCTACCTAGCTACTGCACTCACCACCTACCCTACTAACCTAGCTACTATACTTACCACCTACCCTATTAACCTAGCTACTGTACTCATCACCCACCCTACTAACCTAGCTACTGTACTCACCACCTACCCTACTAACCTAGCTACCCTATTAATTACATACCCTACCCTAAAAACCTTACCCTAAATGTAATACCTGCATTTTGGGCCATTTCGAAAGTACGCATGTGGGGTTCAAGCTTTCTTTATACAAAGATCTTACCCTAAATGCAATACCTGCATTTTGGGCCATTTCGAAAATACGCATGTGAGGTTTAAACATCTTTATACGAAGATCATACCTTAAATGCAATACTTGCATTTTGGGTCACATCGCTAACCAAGCTACTGTACTAACCACCTACCCTACTAACCTAGCTACTCTATTAATTACATACCCTACTAACTTAACCATTGGGTTTAGGGTTGAAACACATAAATTAATTGATAAGTTTTTCATAAATGTATAGTAATTAATTTAAAGTAAGCTAAATTTGGGGGGAAATTTTTAGGTTTAGGGTTGAGACACAAATTAATTAATAAGTTTTTCACAAATGTATAGTAATTAATCTAGAGTAGGCTAAATTTGGGGGAAAATTTTAGGGTTTACACATATGTGAAGTAATACAATTGCATTTTATATCTTCTTCAAAAAGAGTGGAAAAATTAGGTTGGAAGGATCACACAAAGATAAAACACATATCTTTTCTTTTGGTTTTATATGAAATTTATTTGATTATTTTTAAAGATTAACGTATTTTCTTTCACTTAATAAATATTTATAGTTTAAAACCTTTGAATTTTGGTTTTAAAAATTTTTCCTATGTTCTTTTAAATTAGTTTATTTTGCATTATATGATTTGTATAGCTTGTATAATTTTTTAGGTTTAGGGCATATATCACTAAGATTTTTTTTTGTTAGGGTTTGGTAAAAGTAAGTACAAGTGAAAGTATTGAAATTATGCCCCAAAATTCCAGTTGGTAAAAGTAAGTACGGGTGTAGGTATTGCAACGAAACCCCAAAATTCTAGTTGGTAAAGGTAAGTATAGTTTGGGTATTTCAAGTTGAAATGAAAAAACAAACCTAAATGTAATACCCACGTTTCAAAAAAACCCATCTAAATGGTTTGGATACCCTTAAGTGAAGACCTAACCCTAAACACAATATGCATATGCAAAGTCACTTTGAAATAACCCAACCCTAAATGCAATACTTGCACTTTGGGTCACTCCGAAAGGACGCATGTAGGGTTTAAGCTTTCTTTATATGAAAATCTTACCCTAAATGCAATACCTGCATTTAGGGTCACTTCGAAAGTACGCATGTGGGGTTTAGGGTTCTTTATATGAAGATCCCACCCTAAATGTAATACCTGCATTTGGGGTCACTCCGAAAGTACGCATGTGGGGTTTAGGGTTCTTTATATGAAGATCCCACCCTAAATGCAATACCTGCATTTAGGGTCACTCCGAAAGTACGCATGTGGGGTTTAAGCCCTCTTTAAGTGAAGATCCTACCCTACATGCAATACCTGCATTTTGGGCCACTCCGAAATTACGCATGTGGGTTTAGGGTTCTTTATATGAAGATCCTACCCTAAATGCAATACCTGCATTTTGGGTCACTCTAAAGTAATTAGTTAATTTCAAAATCATATGTTAACAAAAGTGTGTATGGAGGTTGGGGTTGTTGATTAGGAATCCATGACTCTTATTTTTTTTCATGAATTTTAAAAGAGGTTCTATTGTTTGTGGAACAAATAATACAATGACAATTGTGATCAAGCTTATTTTGGTGTAAAAACTTTTCATGAACAAGTTGAACTTGTAATCTATAACATGGAATAATTATCTTAAATAGTGATTTCAAAAACTTATTAAAACAAAAATATACTAAAGTTAATCAATCAAATATCAAATTAATTAATCTGATTAAATCCAATTTTTTATTTTCAAGTAAATAAATTTAAGCCAAATGATTAGTTAATTATTTTAAATAAATAAATGATTATCTGATTCTTGATAATTAATCATCTAAATTATCTGAAATAATGGTCTATTAATTATTTAATTATATGACAAATTTTGTTGATAATTCATTAATTATCATAAATATTTTATATTAAATTAGGGGGAAAATTTTAGGGTTTAGACATATGTGAAACAATCCAATTTCATTCTATATCTTCCTCAAAGAGATTGCGAAAATTAGGTTGGAGTTATCACACAAAGGTAAAAAACAAACCTTCTGTGAAAACCCAACCCTAAATGCAATACAAAGTTTGTCAAGATCAAAAAATAAAAAGTTCAAGCTTAAATATTTTTCAAAGATGTTCATATTTTTTTTCCCCTTTTAAAGTTGTATATTCATACTAAAAACATAAAATATAAAGTCTTTAATTTAACAAGATTTTAAATTATGTTTAAAAAAAATTTAAAGCACGTAATTTTCTACTTTTTTCTTTTTTGTTTCACATAATAATAAAAATGATCTCTCCCATATATTAATCCTATGTTTAATTGAAATTTTAATTTATACTTTTCTGATATATAGTAAATATTTTCTTGGTTAAAATATTCATATAGTGGGTCAAAAATATTTTATATTTTATAGATTTATAACACAAGTCCTTATGTAAACTTTATTTTTCATGATGTATAATATTGGTTTAAATATTGGTCCAAATATATTGTTATTCATAACACTTAATATATAAATAATGATATAAACTGAACCCTAAATGCAATACCTGCATTTTGGGTCACCTCGAAAGTACGCATGGGGGGTTTAAGCCCTCTTTAAGTGAAGATCCTACCCTAAATGTAATATCTACATTTTGGGTCATTCTAAAATAATTAATTAATTTCAAAATAATATGTTAACAAAGGTGTGAGGCTGGGGTTGTTGATTAGGAGTTTAGGGTTTAGGGTTTACCCTAAACCCTAAACCCTAAACCTAAAAAACCCTAAAACCCTAAACCCTAAACCCATGATTCTTATTTTGTTTCATGAATTTGAAAAAAAATTGTATTGTTTGTGGAACAAATAGTATAATGGCAATTGTGATCAAACTTATTTTGGTGTATGAATTTTTCATGAAAAAGCTGAACATGCAATCTATAACATGGAATAGTTATCTTAAATAGTGATTTTAATCACTTATTAAAATAAAAATATATTAAAGTTAATCAATCAAATAAAGTTAATTTGATTTTTAGATCCAACTTTTTATTATCCAAATAAATGAAGTTAAGCCAAATGAATAGTTAATTATTCCAAATAAATAAATGATTATCTAATTCTTGATAATTAATCATTTAAATTATCTGAAATAATGGTCTATTAATTATTTAATTATATGTCAAAATTTGTTGATAATTCATGTACTATCAAAAATATTTTATATTCAATTGGGGGGAAATTTTTTGGGTTTAAACATATGGGACCTAAAATAATCTTATTATATATTTTCTTCAAAGAGATTAGGAAAATTAGGTTGGAGTTATCACACAAAGGTAAGAAGCAAACCTTATGTGAAACCTAACCCTAAAACCTAAACCCTAAACCCTGAATGCAAAACTCGCATGTAATGTCATTTCAAAATAACAAATAAGTGCTATGGATACCCAAAATATGTCTTTTTATATACCTAAATTGATTATTATTCTAAATTAATTTTATGACAAAATGTAAGTTTTGCAAAAAATGAAAAAAACCAGCAACTATTATGGGACCTATATGCGAGTATTGCAAGAGACACAAAAAAAAACCAGTGGCTATTATGGAAACTATATGCGGGTATTGCAAGAAATGTTATAAAACCCAACGAAAACCATGGACCCATATGCGGGTATTGCAGCGAATGACGAATGTCAACAACTATGGGTGGCCCATATGCGGGTATTGCAAGAGATGCCAAAAATACCAGCGGCTATTATGGGACTTAGATGCGGGTATTGCAAGGGATGCCAAAAATTGCAACAACTATTATGGGACTTAAATGCGAGTATTGCATTGAATGTAATATGCCTGTGATTATTTTAAGACGTATATGTGGGTATTGCATATTTGAAAATCTCCTTATGAGATTTATAATAAAAAATTATGTAGGTATTTTATATGTTTAAAATGTGTATATTGTTTTGAAACTCTTCAAGTGATGTGAGTGCTATTATATTAGATGTAAGTATTGCACAATGTTCATTTTGATCTTTGGTTTGATTCTTACATATCAAGTACTAAAAAAATTATGACAAAGAAGACATATGCTTAACCATATATCACAAAACAAGTGTGAATAAAAGATGTTATTATATTGGGTAGTTCAAAATTGGGTAGTCCAAAAAGTAAAAGGGCTATAAAACCTAACTAACTGTATAACCCTAAACCTTAACCCATATCAGTGTCTAGCAATCTACAATCCCGTGTTTAGTTCGGTACGCAGCAGCTGCATTTGCAGCCTTTGTTGCATGACGAGTAGTGTATAAATGCTGACTTTGCATTTCCACTTGAACTGCAGTTGCCACAAACTCTTCCTGTGTTTGGCCCTGAACCCTATAAACACCCAAAAACCACCAAGTTAAACCTTAACACACCTTGGATGAAATGCAATAAAAAAACAATAAACATTGCTTATGATTGTTTCTTACCTTCCATGAATCATTCTAGATTCATGAAAATCCAAAATAGTTGCCAATTGTTTTCTCCGACTTGTTTTATTGGACTCTCGATCCCAATATTTGGCATCCCATGTCGTCTTGAGTTGCCGTGCATATGTGCAACGGGTGGATCGAATAATCCCTTGTAAGTCTTCATCTTTCTCCATTCGCGATGCTGCATCTCGAGGCACACTGCCCACACCCCAAGCAGTAAGCCCCAACACTTTCAAAAGTTTCTCTGAAGCTAATTTCACCAAACCTGGTTTTGGGAATGGTGGACACTGTTTTGCAACAGCTACCAGGTTTTCCCATTCGCGTTGTGCTTTGGCACGAGCGCGACTAGCCATCTTTTGATCGTTCCGCCTCTGCACAACCATCGCATTTCCCAAGATGCGAGCATTCATCTTGGCATGGTCCTGATGTCGAGGACCTCCTGCAGCAGTTGAAGGCCTCCCAGGTTTGGACTTTTCAGCCACCAACCCATGCACCTCCTTCAAGTGTTTCGTCAACAGCCATTTTGCACAATATGCAGTAGTGCAATTACCAACTTTGCACCTCCATTTGGACCCAACATGCGTCCATTCCTTGTCCTTCCGAGCCAAATTCGGTGGGCAAAAAAGTGCAAGTGGCAGAGCTGCCTTATCAGATTCAACTTCTGGACCTAAGCCAAAAAAAGAAAGATCAAAAAACAAAATGTAGATATTACAAATCATTGTTTTCAGGTATTGCATAAAAAAAATTTGACAAAAAAAATCCCGCACCTTCCAACAAATGATGGAAGGTGCGGATATAATTAAACCTAAAAAAACTTGTACAATTTCTTTAATCTGTATTTAATCTAATGTCCACACATTCTAAAACAATCTATACTAATGCTATCTTTATATTTCAATTGTGATAAAGCAGCATTTTGCTCACCCATTTCTTCATCTGATGCAACATCTTGTTCACTATTTGCTTCATCTGATGCAACATTTTGCTGAATAATTGTTGCATCAGATGCAACAACATGTGACTCAATAACTCCCTCATCTCCTCCAGCAACATATGGCAAAAGAATCATCACATCTGCCACAGCAACACTTGGAAGAATCACCTCATCTGATGCAACATCTTGCATATTGACCTCCAGCTCAACAACACTTGGAAGAATCACCTCATCTGATGCAAAATCTTGCATATTGACCTCCAGCTCACCACCACCGCTTTTCCTGAGTCTTCTTCTCTTACCCATTCCAACCTCCAACCCTAAACAAAAGACCACTAGTTATTGTTAAATGTTAATTCTAATCAGCTAAACCAAAGCAAAATAAAAAATATTGAGGATGGGGCAAAAGGTTCAGGGTTCTTCTTTTTCTTCTACTGCAAGAAACGCTCCGGAGCTTGCTACATTGCAGGGTTTACTTGCAGCAAGCTCCGGAGTTTGCTGTGTTACAGCAGCAAGCTCTCACGCTCCGGAGTTTCCTGCTGCAACGCAGCAAGCCGGAGCCAAAGAAGCTCCGGAGCTTGCTACATTACAGCAGCAAGCAAGCTCCGGAGCTTGCTGCGTTGCAGCAGCAAGCAAGCAAGCAAGTTCCGGAGCCGGAGATCCTCCGGAGCTTGTTGCGTTGCAACAGCAAGCAAGCTCCGGAGCTTGCTACGTTCCAGCAAGCAAGCTTCCGGAGCTTGCTGCGTTCCAGCTGCGTTCCAGCAGCAAGCAAGCTCCGGAAGCTTCCGGAGCTTGCTGCGTTCCAGCTGCGTTCCAGCAGCAAGCAAGCTCCGGAAGCTTCCGGAGCTTGCTGCGTTCCAGCAGCAAGCAAGCTCCGGAGCTTCCGGAGCTCCGGAGCTCGCGTTGCTCGGAGCTCGGAGCTCTCTGGAGCTCGGCAAGCTCCGGAGCTCGCGTTGCTCGGAGCTCGGAGCTCTCTGGAGCTCGGCAAGCTCCGGAGTTGCAGCAAGCTCCGGAGTTGCAGCAAGCTCCGGAGCTCGCGTTGCTCGGAACTTGGAGCTCTTTGGAGCTCGGCAAGCTCCGGAGCTGCAGCAAGCTTTGAAGCTCGTGTTGCTCGGAGCTCGGAGCTCGGAGCTCTCTGGAGCTGCAGCAAGCTCCGAAGCTTCTGGAGCTCCGGAGCTCGCGTTGCTCGAAGCTCGGAGCTCTCCGGAGCTGCAGCAAGCTCCGGAGCACGCGTTGCTCGGAGCTCGGAGCTCTCTGGAGCTCGGCAAGCTCCGGAGCTGCAGCAAGCTCTGGAGCTCTCCGGAGCTTGCGTTCGGAGCTTGCGTTGCAAGCTCCACGGCACAAAGAAGAAGAAAGAAGGCGATGCCATCGCCTTCTTCTTCTTCTTCTTTTCTTGCAACACAAAGAAGAAGCAACACAAAGAGAAATGCTTACCTGGGTCCTGCGTGGGTCCAGCTGCAGTCGCTCCAAGCTCCAAGCTCGTTCCAAATTCCAAGCTCGCTCCCGCTCCAAGCCGGCTCCAAGCTCCAAGCTCGCTCCCGCTCAACATCTCTGGAGCCAGGAGCTCTGGCGATGGAGTGAGGGGGAGGGGTTGGTAGGTGGTAGGTAGGAGGGGGGAGGTAGGTGGTAGGTAGGATGGGGGAAAATTTTGGGGTAGAGAAGAGGTGAAAAAAAAAAAAAAAACGGGCAGGGAGGATGGGATTTTCGTCCATCCAGAAAACGGCCTCAACGGGCTCATCCGCAACTGGTGCATTGGTGGGTGCTAATTCACTCCAGCCTCCATAAACACCCTCGTCAGCCTTTTTTTATTGTATAGTGTTTGAATCGTCTTAACGATTGTTCACAATCAATTCTTTATCACCCTTCCAGCCCCACTCTGGAACCGTGGTAAAAATCTCAAAATTCCTTTAAATTGTTTCTAAATATTAGAAATGTCCCATGCTTAGACTAAATCAGGCTCTCTGAGTTAAAATCTAACATTTTGTGGGCTTAAATAATATGGTCCCTAAGAGGCCTTAATCAAAAGGTGAAGGTAGCTATCGGTAAACATGCAATAATGTAGCTATGGGTAAACATGCAGTACTCGTTAAGTGCAGTGTGCAAAGCCGGTTTTTTCCCACAAATTCAATTGGGTCCACTGGCAAGCATCCTCAGCATTACTGGCAAGGGATCCTTAGTCTTAAAGCGCTACTGGTCTTGGTGGTCTGTAGCATGTTTACAAATGTTTTGCTACACATGACGAAATTGGAAGTGCCTAGGGAAAGTATGTGGCTAGTTTGATTATTTTTATTTCGAAAAATGGCGACTGAACTTCCGAACATTCAGAAACTTTTGATGCCATTTTTCACTTTTTCGTAAAGAAATCCGTCCATAAGAAAATGTCTGGAACTCGACAATCCCACTGACATCACATAACACTAGTGCAGTTCTATGTTCCTTGTGGTTGGAAATGAAATAGCCCAACAACAACAGAGCTATTCCTAAATTATTTCTACCGTTGTATTTCTGAGAAGCAGTAGACTTTCACAAGACGCAATTTTCTATAAGTCGTGCATGAGTGCATAGATTGTATGCGAAGAGAAGGATAGTTATGAGGGTTTCTACTGTTCTGTTTATTATGAGACGTCAACTCTACTCTGCGCATTCAACAGACTGAGAAGTGTTCTGCTTTTAAGCCGTTCTTTAGAGTGGAGGAAAGGAACTGTCTATTGCTAGGTGTGTGTTTTTTTTTTTGCCCCCTTCGTATCTCTCGTGTGGATTCCTTCGTTCGAACTTTGTATTTGTCTCAAGTCAAAAGCCGGACCACGCCGTTTATGTGTGAGAAAGCGTGATTAGTGTGTTGCGTAGGTTTGTTTCTTGTTGTCTGTTTGTTTCTCCCATGGAGCTCATTGGTGAGAGGACGTTGTAGTCCGCTGTTCGCCCAAAACTTGGTTGAAAGGCCCAAAACGAAGTGACGTTTTGTGGCCAAGAAGAGTGATCAATGACTGTAAATCGGGTTCGTTGTTGAGACGACTTCACGTTCTTCCTAACCCTCACATGATCAGCTTTTTTTCCCCTTGCTCATTACCGTGAAAACTTCTTCGCTTGAACTCTGTATTTATTACAAACACAAATCGGAGGACGTTGTTTGTGCGTGAGATGGCGTGATCAGCGAACTGTTCAATTTCATTGGGTGGTGTCTTTTTTTTTCCCGTGCAGCACCTGCTGCGAATATGATGACGCAGTGTGGGCGGACCCTATTTTGATGATCAAAGACGCAGTTTTCCACCAATCATAGTCCAGCTTAATCACGGCAAATTTTTCTTCACCAGTGCAAGCCAAAAGGTACCTTTTTTAATGTCGGTTTACGACATAGTGTGTGTCTTGGACGGAATCGAGGAAGGAAGCAATTCGCACCTGGAAGTCGTCAGTGAAGAAAGAGCATTGTTTATTTATTGATTGTGTGTTATTCCTCGCTGATTGCCGAGAGGACTCGTTTGCTCGAGCTTTCTTTTACTTTGAAGCGCTATTAGTAATCATTCTGTTAGGCTGGTTCTTTGGTCGGTTTTCAATTCTTCTATTCCGTGCAGATCATTGATGTGAATACTTCTTCGTTCACTCTTTGCGCTTCTTTGAGTGAAGACGAGAAACGGAGCTCTGGGTTTGTGCACGAGAAGATCGATAAGCGACCATAAATCGGTTTGGTTGTGAAAATGATTCGACGTCCGTGGAATCCCCGGGTGATTAGCTGTAATGTAATGGATTTCAAAGCGGTGCTGCTCATCCAAGGCGTCATTGTGTCTACTTCTTTGTCCACTTTTGTAGCTGCTCGTCAGTTAGCACCTGAGCCGTCGGCGTCGTCCCCGTCTGCGTCATCGTCATCGTCATCCTTGTGTTCACGAGCGCTCGCGACCACACTGTGGGGTGCCGCTTTCGCGTTCTTCAGCTTGATGGCCGATGCATGGCTTGCCTATAAAGCAGCCGCCTCGCTCTCGGGCGATTCTTTGCGCGCTAAGTTGATTGCCTTGCTTGTATATGGACCGGTGGCTCCATTGACTGGACTTTCTCGGACTTTTCAAAATTTGTTCACCACCCTGAGACTTCGCCAAAT
Source organism: Sphagnum contortum (assembly GCA_963920785.1). Classification (NCBI taxonomy): domain Eukaryota; kingdom Viridiplantae; phylum Streptophyta; class Sphagnopsida; order Sphagnales; family Sphagnaceae; genus Sphagnum; species Sphagnum contortum. The sequence continues at coordinate 15,712,277 of OY987290.1, read as the reverse complement.
CCTTAGAAGTTCAACCAAACCTAAAATAGCAACAGATGCCACGTCTATGTCTAATAAGATAGGGTGGGTCATATACGACATCCTTGTCATACTGTTTGGGATCAACCAACCACGAGCTTTCTTGAAGAGTACAAGAATAGTAGCTAGCACTTACATTGTGCTAGGAATGAGTGATTCAACCACGTTACCATCTACACATATCGATACAGACGATAGTCCAGTGGAGGAGTATAATGTGGCGGATGCTTTGACCCTTGGGCATAAGACGGCTCAAAATTCATGCTTGATGGAACTAAATGAAGCAGGGAAATTCGCTTTATTAGAAAGTAGTATCCTTCCTAATTATAAGCAACTTCGGTTTCTAGATGGTAGGAGTGGTATAGCAACAGTTATACTTGCTGTCCAGGCAATAGGATATGTTACATCTCTTGTTTACAGAGCAATTCATCGTTTGCCAGTGAGTCCTATAGAAGCCATAGGGTTTGCTTATAGCATGTTGGTCATTGTTCATTCTGTTATTCATAGTGTGGGAGTGATTTGTCACAATCCTCTTGTCATATACTTGAACCCTTCACAACAACAAGAAATGTTCGATAAATGTCAATCTGAGCGATGGTCAGATGTGGATGACAAAAAGTGTGTAAATGCGGCGATGGTGGGAACGGTAGCGGTGGGGAGTGTGGTGGTGGCATTCACTATACTTGTTGAATGGCATGTGTTAAGAATAAGTTGGTTGGATGCAATCGGACCCATCCTCTTTTTGCTTTCTCTTATCACCAGCCAATTCGTGGAGATTTTCGATCCATCGACAAGGAAACCTTTGTTATATGTTGGATGTGCGATCATTAGTTTTGGTGGGATAGTTGTATCCATTGTGGCCACCATACTGAATTGGCAGCCAGACAAGTTTGATAGTCGCACCCCTTCTGTGATACACAACTTACCTTTCCTAGGTTAAAATCAATTTTGCTCGTTTTAGTCATGAATTTTACATAATACCCACAGCATTGATTGATACATCATCAAATGTTGTTGTTTTGGATGTGATACGAAATAAACAAGGTTTTAATATTATTGTCATGTAATGTTATGTGAAGCACACTTCTTATGGTATGAAATACCTTTGTTTGTACACATTTATTTTGTTGAGTTCATATTGTTCTAATGTGAATAAAAAACATTTCATTCCTAGTTTTGATATCATTAGATGGATTAATAAGTTAGTTTCATGCTTAACATTGGATTTCAACCTGAAATCTCGAAAAGAAACACTCCAACATATAATCTTCAATGTGTCTTAACGCCCTCATCAGTTATACATATTTCACTCTTTGTTATGTGCATTGTGCATCAATGTGCATTTGTTGCAATTTTCAACTTAAAATTATGTTGTTCATTTTTCAAGTCCTTGAATTTTAGGGCAAGCCACAACTTGCAAGGTTGATAATTGATTATTGATTTTTGTATGGTGAACTGTTGATGCATTATGCAACTTGAAGGACTAAGCTCCACTAAACTTAAAACCTTTTGTTTGTTGTTTGATGACCTTGAAGTTTGAACATCAAACCTTGCATCAAGGCTTGGGAGTCCATGGGGATTTCAAAATGTGGAATCACTCAATCCAATTCATAAGGCATGATTATGTTTGCAAAGTTCAAAGTTGTAAATTACATAGTGTTATTGTTGGTAAACGTGTACATTTCATTATGCAAGAGCTTAAAGGTTTGGACTCAAGAGAGTTCAACATATGGATCTTTTCACAATTTGCATTTCTTGGAACTTAAGTTCTTTAAGTTACATATAATTACATTTCACATTTGGTTTCCTTATTCTTGTATCATGATTCATGCTTATCAAAATTGCTTTAGAATCAAATGTTAAAACATGTCCAAACATGTTAATATGAGCCATGGTCATTTCTTTAAGTGATTATTTATTTAAAATATTATAATAACATCTTAAGAGTATTTTGTTTGAAAGTTGAAAAAATAAAATTTGACCCAAAAATATTTTGTAATATATTATTATGTAAATCTATGTTTAAACAACCTCCACCAAAATATGTCACGTTTAAAAAAACTCCTCAAAAATGAAAGTCATTAAAATGCTTAAACACATTGACTACAATGTTTTTGAATATTCTATCTTCATTAGATTCGTTCCAAACCATACCAAATTTTTCCATAATATATTGGAAACATTGTCATGAGTGCTTCTAAATGACTTGCAACTTAGTACAATTTTTGATTTTCAAACTTGAAAATATAAACACTAATTACATTTGTTTTGGTTTCTATTAATGTGATTACACCCAAACATGAGAATGGAAGATTTTTATTTGTATGCGAATCTTGTCTTTTGCTAGCTATATGTCATGTTTTAGGGTTAACAATCAACTATGATTAGCCATGGAGTTAAAGATTTTTTTGTCAATTGTTACCTTTATAATTATTTTAAATGACAACTATAATCAACCAACTTGTAAATTTCAATTTTCAAGTTTATATACTTTTTCAAATAGGTATAAGCAAACTTCAAAGATTAACAATTATCCCTTTGGGTGATGAAGTGAAGTCCAATATACAAGTAGAATGTTGGTTCCATAAGCCCTTAAACCTACACCATTTGCTATTTGATGGATGTTGATGCTAAAGTTTTACAACTACCCATAATGTATCAATCTTGAACTTGTCTTTTTGAATCCAAATGCCACTCCTACCCTTGTAAAAAAGAAACTAAAAATAAATAAATAATTGGAAGTTCTATGATGTGGTTTGAGAACAAACCTTAGGCTCAATATATTTTTTATGTTGTTGAAAATTTGATGACAATTAGATGCAAAATTTGCACCAAGATGAATAATAATAATAAAATTTGGTCCCCAAGTGGGATTCATTTGAAAAACATGTGCAAGGAAAAGGAAGAATGAACAAGGAATGAACTGAGGTTTTACAAATAAATCAATTTCATGGACTAGAACATGCTAGGGTTCTTTCATTTTAAAAAACACTTGGAAATATGATTAGACCTATTTTCTTGAAAAGTTACAACTTGACAACATGAATTATAAATTGATGTTAGTTGGTTATTGTTATTTTAAATAACCTATGGGTTGTTTTTTAAGAACTTTCTTTGGGGATCACACATATTATCAATATCAATAAAAAAAATTGGGTAATAACAATTGGTTTTGCATAATGTAGTAGGTTTTCAAAAGGTGTGGAAGATGATCCTTGCGAATAAGGAAAGGGAAAGGTTTGTATAGTAACATCACCTCATGTGCTTCCACCTTGTACACAACATTATAAATATTTGCCCCATGAAACAAATCTTGTTTTGCAACACCAACAATTATTGCACTAGTCATAATGTAACAATGCCCCCTTTCACAATTAGGAATATTGAATAACTTTTAACAAACTACAAAATAAAAGTTGCAATAGTGAATGATAATGAACACATCCACATGCATGGAGGGACATGATATACATTTGGAAGGTTTCAAAAAAAGAAATTATATACACTAGCAAATAACACTAAATGGTATTTATGTCATGGAATCACCCATTGCACCACCACATGAGACTATGTCCTTTTAGTGGTACACCTTAAAAAGCTTGGACCTTATTACACATGACTCACACAAATATAAAACATTAAAAATATTCACATAGACACATAGAAATTAACATGTGTGTAAAAATGTATACATATGTATTTATTTAAATGCCCTAATTGATTCATTTCTACGGTGATAAAATTAATCTTTAGAAAATAACGAAGAAAGTACATATCTATAATATCAACCACACATCACATATATGGCACATTAATTTGTTTACTTGGATAATTACAATTAGGGGTTTAACATCTTGCAATTGTCTATGTTGGCTAAGATCATTTACCCCATGTTTTTTGCCATCAAATGCCTCAATGTTAACGCATATGTTCAACATATGTGAGTTCCTAAAATTATTTGCCCATCAAGTACATTACTAGCATAAAATTTTGGGGTTAAGTTCTTACCTTTCTAGGCAACCAAATTGGAGTTATTTAACCACATGGGCTAAATTTGTGCCATACCCACGTACAATTTCCTTTATCTCTAGACTTCCAACATTCATTTCAATTGATTGCATTTGTTTCATAAACTTCACTATTGCATGGACTTCAGATAATTGATGAATCACATGTTTTCATCACATGATTCCAACAATATTTTGTCAATTTTATTTTCTTAGGAGTCCAACCTAGTTTATATCCTTGTTATTTGTGAAATTAAAAAACCATTATGGTCCCACCCTGTAAAGAAGTTAACACATATATGAAGATCATGAAAACTAACATGTCTAGAATCATGCATTTAACATTGTTCATATTAGCATTATGGATAATGCATTTGAATTGGTGCTGTCTTTTTTGTTAGGAAAAAAATGTGGAATTCCATACCACGATACATAATTAAAGGCTACCCCAACTTGAAAGGAAAGGTGATCAAAAACCATCTTAGGATGACAAATTATATCAGCATGCATTATAAATCTTTGGGCATGAAACATAACAACACATCTTGGGTTTTGTGACTACGTCCTAGTCAAGAAAAACATATGCAACTAATCACTCATGAATTGCTAAACCCATGTCATTTCACCCATTTAGTCACATAGGACATTTTGTTATAAAGCCCGATCATGTTATCGACTAGCATTTTTTTGGGGGTTTAATATTGAAATTCCATGTCATTGATGATTTTGGTACAATGTGTAAATTGCATGCCATCTCAACTTAGTCATTTTAAAGTGTTACAAAAAATGCTTTGATGAATGGATGACATGTGTCAAAAATCTATAAACACATTATAAGTCATTGCACATGACCAAAAGTCAATATAATTTAACCCACGTAACTAGCATGACCAAAAGTCAACCAACTTAACCTAGTTAGGTTAGACAACCTAACCTAGCTTGCCTAACCAAAAGTCAACCTAGTTTAACCTAGTTAAGTTAATTACCTATGTTAGGCAACCTAGGTTACTTAACCTAAGCTAAATAGCATAAATTAAAAACAAATGTCGGACTCATAACCCAAGAAGCCTACATTAGGCTACCTTACCTAAGCCAAATGGCCTAGGTATCATAGGTTGCAAGAATGAAGACTTGTACCCTTCACTTTCACTTTGGGGTTCAAATCCCCATCCAAATTGCACTACCATAATGTTTTATACTAATTATATTTAACACAAAATTGTAAAGTTCAAAATTTTTAACCTTAATTAACCTTGGCCACCCTAGTACCTAGGTCAACCTACCTACTACTTACCAATGTAGTCTAGACCTAGACCTCCCTAGGTTGACTTAAATTGAACCAGTTTGTCAACCTATGCTACTAACTAACCTACCCTAGGTTAATTTAGGCATTTTTAGGCTTAAAAAAACCCTAGGATAATTATATCGCATCATAGTTGCATTTAGTCGCATCATAATCGCATTTAATTGTACAAACTTCAAGTGGTTACAAACTTGATAAAATATTTTGTAATGAGACTACCTAGATTGACTTAACAAAAAACCTAAAGCTTGGAACCTAAGCAAGCCTACCTAGGTTAACCTATTATCAGGGTAACCTATTCTAAGTGTATTTAAACATATTAAATGCAATAAATTTATTATGTTTAATTAAGTAACTTACAAGGTAGCCTATATTATGAAGTAGGTTTTTATTAAGTAGCCTACATACATATTTTAATTTAATAGGTATGTTAACCTAAGCTAATGTGTTAAGTAATTAAAAAGTCAAGGAGTTATGTGTCACATTTTTCAAAATGACTATTAATATTATAGTCATAATTACAATTAACAATATATTATTTAATACACATACACATGCATGTGAATTCATGACTTCAAAATCTCATGGAAAACAAAAAAATATGGCATGCCATAACAAATATTAGTGCCATAAATTCAAGACACATAAAAAATTATGGTGTCACAAAAAATCATGAATTGCCATGAAAATTTGTGACACCTTGTTGCCAAATGGCATGCCATGTCGTCATCACATGGAAGATTGAATCGTTATGAATTGCAAAAGGCAACAATATTTTCAACTAACAAATAAACAAAATTAATTCATCAAATCAATGACATGAATCATGATGTGAAGTTAGTGTCACAAGTCATGAGGTGTTGTAAGTACTAGTCAACCTCATTGCCATGTGGCATGCCACGTTAGAATCACACGACCATAAGTTGTTATTATTCACCAAAAGTTGCAAGAATGAATGGAATTTTTTATGACCTAATTTTGGATGATCAAAAATACATTTTTGAAAGTTGATATTTGTAAAAACCATCCAGTAGTGATATTGATTACAATCGCAAAACAACAATGCCATGTGGCACCACAATGTGGTTAACAACTACGCAGTCATTAACATGAACTTATAGTTACAATTGTAGTAACAATACTCATTTTATTAACTAGTTGTAAAACCCAAGATGTGTTCTTATGAAGGAAATATATAAATAAAGTCTAGGGGAATTTTCAAATTAAAAAATCATTCATTATACCTTTTTATACATTTGTTCAAAATTTTGATTTGTTGTTGCAATTTTTAGTGATGAATTCCTAGCCTTCTTTCTCTTTTACATGGAACACCCACATGTGAACCACATCTTTGAAGTTATCCACAATTAACTATGACATCCACATAAGATTAAAACAACTTACCATTTTCGCCTCAATAATAACTTGCCACCTTGTCCATATTTAGATAAATGTTTTTGGTTCTCTCAAGCTTCATTCATGGTAGAGGCTTTGATACTTGTCTTCTCATTTATCCAATGTTTCACAAGCTTGTCCCATTGAATTTGATTTATACTAATTGGGTAAGTCCATTGGGATTTTTATGTGTAGAAACATTTTAGCTAAAATCTCATTTCAAATAACAATGGACAAAACTTTCAAATATTTATTGACATAAATTGGTGTGTAGGTACTCAAAATGCCTATCCATTCAACCATGAAGCTCCACCATGTTAACTACATTCTAATCCCTTACATGGACAACATAAATGTATAAGACATGAGGTGTGATATTCTTTAAACTGTCATCCCATGCATTTTCCTCCTTGCATGTCCCACCAATCCTCCCTTTTATAGTTACTTCAACTACATATGATTTCGAATCCTTTGTTAAACATTCCTCCATCTCCACTTTAAATGCCTTTTTTTTGGCCTTTTTCTACGTCTTGAATTTCTACTTCGGTTGTCATATTAGATGTGGGTTGGCTTAATGTTGATGGCACCCATGTGACGATAAGCAATAAACATGTTTTTTCAAACATTAATGGTGGAAGCATCTATGGGTTTTTTTATAATGACATACCCCACAATGTGTACATGAACCTCAATAATCTTTGTAGTTATGCATATATCCATGGACTATTTACATGTTTACTAAGTGTTTAAAAGATGATCAATAATTTCTTAAAGTGAAACATGCTCTAAAGAATACCCAACAATAAAGTAGGAACTCCAAAAAGAAAAGACAAACCACTTAACTTAGGCCTTAAATTTTTTGTTAATATTGGTTTAAATCACATCATAATCAAGATTTGTAACATGTTGGAAATAATGAACAATCACAGTTATCATTAACATGGCTTGCTACTTTCAAGATGTTCATTCCCTTTGCTATATCTTCACAATTAGAGAGATCTTAATCTTAAGTTTTCATATGCCTTTATGTCATCATGTGTAGGAACCAAATTTATGGGAAAGGCTTGACAAAACATTCTATAATGGAAGACCTCTTCAAAATATAGGAGAACCTTATCATATCCATGTGACAAGAAACAAAATGTAAATTTTTGGAATATGTAACTAGAAATGCAATTCAAGGCAATAGATTGGGATATACAAACCAAAGTTTATAGGAATTACATAAAGTTACTAATGAATAAAAATGAAACTAAAGATAAATAGAGTGAACAATAAAATAGGGTATAGTGCTTGAAGGTCACCTTTGCACTAAGGCTTGAAGTCCCTTTTGGGATTGGTTTCTTTAATTAAAAAATTCTTGAATTTGGAAGAGGAGCTTTAACAAATCATCCTTGAAAGTTGCATTATTATCATTGCCTTATAAACTTGCATGACAAAGGGAATATGGAATGTGCAATGATGCATTATTAATGTCCTATGAACATTTTGAGCCATGATCATCTTTGCCTTCAACCAGATTGAGGTGCAACTTAAGGTTGTTTACTATGTGAACATTCATTATCACAAAACCATGTGTTGATGTTATTTTTTAAACTTGGTTTTATTCATTTTTAAAATCATACTAAACATTAAACAAGAATGATTTTAATCAAAATAGGTTAGTTTTTTTTTACACAAATTTGATTATGTATGTTTTGATTTAAATGACTAAAGATATTAGTTGATATGGTAGTTATTTAAAATAACTAAGATGATTAAAAAATTAGTTGATGGGGAAACTTTAAATTAAAATTTATTAAATTTATATTCAAAATATTAGTTTTATTCAAAAAATTGATTTTTTGGATTAAATTGCAAACACGTTCAAAACATTGTTACACAAAACTTGCAATTTCAACAATTGTTTTTAGAGGGAAAATTGTGGATTACAGTCTAATGATTCATGACATGTCATGATCACATGTTCAAAATGGGGTTTGAACCCTCACCTTTGTTGCCACAACCCAAAGCCTTTACGATCCAACCACCACTTCACACATGTTGATATAAATTATTATCACAAAATATTTATAAACACACATACCTTTTAAATATCATGCATTATAACCATGTTATATAATTAAGTAATTTCATTATAAAATTGATTATATTATGCAGATTTTTAATATCAAATTATTCAATAATTCATTTTTAGTTCAATAATTATAATGAAATTTATAATGCTTTTAATTTCAGAATGTAATATGTACTACATAAATTTTAAATAAATTTAATTCGTTTAGAACTAATTTGATTGAATTTTATATTTTTCAAAATCAAATGTTAAAACCATTACAAATTAATTTTTTTTTGGAATATATATATATATAAAATAAAAACTAAAATTCAAATCGAAATGTATTTCATTTTTGAATTTATGCAATTAAAGTTTACGTGTTCTAAAATCTGTTTTTTTTTTTAATTTCAATAAATTAAGTTAATTCTATTTTTTCATGTAGATTTTATTTTTTGGTAATAAATTTAAATCTAAAAAAATAGTTTTATCTTTCATTTTTTCACATGTCATTTTGTGATATTTCAATTGAAATATCCCCTATCTTTATTTTGATGTGGATTGTTATAAACATCAAATGTGAACATGACACCCATAATCTATTTTCATTTTTTGAGTAAATTGATTCAAAAATGAATTATTAAATATTTCAATATTTCCATATTATCAAAAGTAACATTACATTGGTAATTAATCAAATTTAAATGGTTGATTTGTCACATTAGTCACATTAGCTAAGTTGAAGAATATCACATGAATGCCATAAACTCCGCGTGCCCTACTAATGTTTATTTTGATTGAGTAACTAGTTTAATTAAAATGGACATACTTAATTTTTATTTTAGTCAAATCAAACATAGTTAATCATTACAAACAAATGATTTAATTATACAACTATTTTAGTCATGATGCCACTAACATAAAAACCATGTTTTCTGAAGAATAAATCTAAGAAGCTCAAACTATTGTCAAATTTGTTGCCATCATTCTTGAGCTAATGGGAAAAAACAAATAATCAATAGAAAAATCCATGTTTCACAAGGAGTTCCAAAAATATATATTGAAATGAACTAAGTAGAATGGGAGGTTACGAGTTTAATGCAACTTTCTCAAGCCCCAAATTTTGAAAACTCCTTGTAGATGTCGAAATATTTTGGTTTCAAGGTGTTTCATACATGTTCATTGTCAACGCTTCCTTTTGTTGCATGGAGTTTTAATAAGTTACAAACATGTTCAATGTAAAAACAATGGGACACTACCCCTTTTTTAACTAAGCATTATAAAAACATTGACGAAAAAAAACATTGCAACAAGTGGAGAATCATAGTTCAAAGAAGAAGGCGTGCACGAAGAAATGTAGAGATTTCTAAAACCTATGTTTGAAAAGGAAATATGTACAACTACAGAGTCTCAAGGTTCAATTATAAGTTTTCTTTGTTCAATTGGGCCTTTCACTCCTCTAGAAATTAATCATTTGTTAAGGTTATGGATTTTGTGCACTTCATTGGTTTCTTTGTATTGGTTAAAAGTTCTCAAATGCATTTGTGACGTAAGCTTTGGAAAACTTTGCATTCTTAAAGATCTTGTACTAAAAACATATTTGGTCCTTGAAATCTTCTTGGTTCAAATTTCAATCACCTTTGATGGAAGAGCTTGACATGTTGTGGAGGGGGTTTGTAGCATATGATGTGGTGAAGGTTCAAAGGCAAAGGCACTTTACTTTAAAAGTAATTTTAATGTGGACAATCCGTGATTACTTGACATATGCACCCATGGCTAGAGGTGTACACCACTTGAATACTTGTCTTGTGAAACTTGTGGGCTAGATTTTAACCTTTCACCATTCATTGGAATTGGGTAAGGTTGTGTATGAAAGATTTCTCATCATTGGTTGGCAAAAAACACATATATTAAAAATTTGAAATCCAACCCACTTATATGGGAAGGAGTAATTCATGAGTAGACCATGGCAAGTAATGACTAGTGACACATTAAAAGCAACAACAAAATATGAAGTTTGGTTGGGAGTTGGACATATATATGTTAGGTTCAAGAAATGATATGTTAAAGTTAATGGCATAAACCATTGCATTGTCCTCTATGATTTACCACATTTTGAAGTATGTATTATATTCCACAATTTCTACCAAGTTTGGACCCTTAACAATTTAGTGCTTGCCAATTCTCCATGTCAAGAGGGACCTTTAAAATATGGTTTAAAATGAACATCTATGAGCCCATTAAGACAACCATAATTCTTAATGGATTGTACTAATACCTATATACTAAAATAATGGACGTACTTGCATTGATTTTGCTAATTGGGTAAGTTTTTATTAATGTATGGGATGCATGGGATCATATATGCCAATTGTTCATCCACATTTTTGTGCAAAAAAATTGTATCTTGCTTGGAATAGTGTTGGGGTTTGAATCAATGTTGTGTAGTGGTTCATTTGACTCTTTTTTATGTTCATTAGAAGGTCAATCATCACGAACTAACCAGGTTTCATAGGTTTGTACAAATTTCATGCGAAATCTTATTTTCATAGGTTTGTACAAAAATCACATGAACTTTGTGTTATGGTTAATATGGATAATATTTACACGTATTCAATATTTTAAATATTTACACAAATGAGACATTTTTTTGAATGACATATGTGAATGTGCATATTTAATACACAAAAATCACATAATTTTATCCAAAACTACATCACAATAATTGTATGAATTTAGTTAAACTGTAAAATTGTATGTATTTCACATCAAGACATCACAAGTAAAAAAGATGCGTCATTTATATAGAAGTTACATATATATATATTGTGCAATTTTTACATTTTGAAGTCCAAGGATTTTGCATGGACATATTTTTTACAATTTTTGCACACATTATGTTGAAATTTCATGATGTTGTAAGTTTGTGATTAGTGTTTTAAAATATTGGTGATTAAACTAGAATTCTCGAGTAAAATATAAAGGTATCATTTTTTGAATTATGATCCAATTTTGAACACTAAAAAAATTAGAACCTACCAATGCACCATGAAGGATGGATGATAATTGGGCAAGTTGTTTACATGGTATGGCAGACCCAAAAATTTATCACAATTTTGTAGTTATAAGTACAAACCAAATTTGAAAATTATGGGGACATAATTGAAAAAAATTAGTATTTTAATCTATCATTATGTTATGAAATTGGTGCAAATAATGATGATCTAATAATTATTTGTAACATGCAATTGCTTATCATAGAAGCATTGTTTAACAAAAGGACTAAAAAATATTTTTTCAATTGAAATTTGTTAATAAAATTTTGTATATGAATGGTGTATATTTACAAAAAACAATCTTCCATTAAAGTTTTTTCCAATTGATGTAAAATCATGAAGTTCATATTTGAATTACATACAAACCTTTGTTGGTACATTATGTTATAATAATGATGATGGTTATGGTCTTTGTAACTTGTAAAATGTTCCTCCATTGAAAATATAAATGTCTTGGGTATTGTTTTTATTCATCCACAAAATTGAAATAAAATTTTTAATTAGTAAAAAATGTATATTATTACCAAATAAATTGTTTTAAACAAGTTTTATAATATAATTGGTGTGAATTTACTCAAAAATTGTATTGATTTATTTTATTTTTAAGGCCTAAGTCAACTAAATCTAATTTCTAGACATTTTCAAAATAAATGGATTTAAAGTTGTGATACTTTTAATAGTTTTTGTACATCTAGTTTTGATTACATTTTGGTCCATTGTAGCATGCAAACACATGTCAAAAAAAAATTATTTAGCTAAATTTTAGTCCCCTAGCTAAACATGTTGATTACATTAATTGTCTTTTTTATTACCTACATATAAGCAGGTTATTAGTAGGCACGTAAGAAAAAATCTAAAAATACATATGTAAATTATCTACTTAGTACATGTTTATTACAAAATGGATTACAGAGGTGAAATTAAATATCACCTTAGTGAAGGTTCATCCACAACTAAATCATATTTGAGGCATCCATTGGATGGTGCACTAGTGGGTGTTTGTTTATTCAAGCCCAATTAAATAGGCCATGATTTTGTGATGTGATAAGTTCCATAATATTAAGCCTTGTGATTATGTACATAAACCTTCAAACAGATGCTTACCCTTCCTGTTTGCATAAGCGTTCCTCTGCTTCTTCTGTGCTTGCTCCACGTTGAACAAGACGCTTTCATGTATACTCACTATGAGCCTTACCTTCTCCAGGAACTATGTTGTAGCTATTTCGGCATCAGCACCATCATCAATCACATCAGTCATAGCATTCAGATAGTTATCAGCCCTGAGACGCAATGATCGACCAGTTAGAATCATGAATGGAGATAACTTTGTACTCACTTGGACCCCACACCTGTATTCAAACAAGACTTTGGCCAGGTGCTCGTCCCAACAATCCACATTTGCAGGATTTGCAACCAAAACAGTGATACCATGCTTGATGGTTTTGATCATGCGTTCCACCATTTCGTTGCACTGCGGCCATTGCGGTGCAGTGTGCTAATGTTGTATAGCATAATCTTTGCACATGACATCAAACTCTGCACCCCACTCCCTTCCATTGTTAGTAAGTACGAATTTAGGAACTCCATACCTATAGATTAGATCATCCTCCAAAAACCTAGCGGTAGCCTTAGCTCCATGATCAACAACCGCCTTGGCTTCGCACCACTTAGAATAGTGGTCGATGGCCACCAAAATATATTTGTTGCCTGACTTAATCTCAGGCAATGGTCCTGCCATATCCAATGCAACTCTGTAGAACAAATCACAAACTGGAATGCTCTTCAATTGCTCATCTCCAGAGCGGATGCTGCCCACACTCTTCACCATCTAGCACTGCTGGCACATCTTAACAACCGCCTTCACACATTCTGTTCGGTTGTTCCAGAAGTATCTACAACAAATCTCCGCCAAGGTTCTTTGCTCCCCGAAATGTCCCAGGTCTTCATGCATTTGACTTACAAACCCCATTCTTTCCTCAGGTTTGGGCACATACAGCCCCTTAAAATAGAGCTTTTTGTCCTTCCAGCAATAGTAGATTGCTCTCTTTTTGGCCCTCTTACTTGCCTAAAGATCAATAGTGTTTGGGATGACACCTTCCTTCAACAACCCCAGACAAATTTCATCCTCCCATATGTCAGTGTCGCTTGCATCCTCAGCATATGTCTTTCCTTCACCAAACTTCACCTCCTTACGTTCACCATATTCCAACAGCTTTTGAACATCCAATACCAACTCTAGTTGCTGTTACCTATTGTAGTATCTGGCCTTCCCTTCTTTCAACACTCGTTTGCCCTTGTGAGATCTCGAATTCCGAACTTCCTCACTGTCTACAGCTTCCACATCTTCCTCAGGTGAGTCACTCTCCTCATCCGGGCTTGCCTCAGCCAATACATCAAGCATAAACAGTTGGTGCCCTTCCAACCAATGCCAATGGTTGATGCCAAAGCAGCATCGATGGTGCTCTGTCAGTGCTCTTGAGTGCCTTTTCAAACCAAACCACTCTGACCTCTCACCATACCGAACAGAGAAAATACCTCCTGTTGTCTCAATTGCGTCATCCTGCTTGGTCCCAATGTCCTGGATTTTTCCACTAAAATTGTCATCATCCACGACTTCACCTACTGGATTTCTGCTTAACGCATCAGCGTTGCCATGCCTCAATCCTGGTCCATGCACTATCTTGAAACTGAAGTCCTACAGCATGTCGATCCAGCGTCCTCTCCTCCCATGCGCATCCGATATCATCGCCAACCACTTAAGTGGTTTGTGATTTGTCCTTAGGATGAAATGCGTCTGATGAAGGTATTACCTGAAATGCATGATTCCCCAGATCAACACATAACACTCTCCTTCCATTGGGTGGAACTTCTTTTGCACCTCAGTTAAGCCTTTGCTTGCATACGCCACGACTTGCTCAAGTTTGTCCTTCCTTTGCGATAGGATGGCGCCAACACCCTTCGTCGACCAATCAACATCTAAACAGAATGGTTTCTTAAAGTAATGACGCACAAGTATGGGAGCACCCACCAGTGCCCTCTTCAAGGCACCAAACACTTGTTGGCAGTCCCGATTCCACACAAACGACACGTCCTTCTTCGTCAATTCAAATAGAGGACTAGCCAACCTTGAATATTCTCTAATGTATTTTCGGTAGTACCCTGTTAATCCCAAAAAGGATCTGACGTTGGTAACCGTGTTTCGTACTAGAAAACGTAGTACTGCATCAGTCTTACCAAGATCTAGTTTAGTACCCTCCTTACAGACCACATGTCCCAGGAACACAATGCTTTCAGTAGCAAAACAACATTTACTTGGGTTCAGCTTTAAGTTCACTTCCTTGAGCCTGGATAGCACAACCCCCAAGTGTCGGAGGTGGTCCTCCCAATTCTCACTGTGGATGTTAAGATCATCAATAAACACCTTCAGGAACTTGTCTCCCATTTCCTTGAAAACTGACGACATGGTTCTTGTGAAAGTGCTGGTCGCATTCTTGAGACCGAAAGGCATGACCGTCCAGTCATAGAGCCCAGTCTTGGTGACTAACACTGTCTTCTTCACATTTTCCGGAGCCATACGAATTTGCCAGAATCTTAATTGCAAATCTAGTGTAGAAAACCAAGCTGACCTCCCCAGCTAGGAAATTACATCGTCAACCAGAGGCATTGGAAATGAATCCCGCCTTGTCTGCAAATTAAGTGGCCGATAATCCCCACATAAACGCCTACTCCCGTCCCTTTTAACTGGCAAGGTCACACAACAGGCGTATTCAAAATCATTAGGCTTCATCTTACCCAAGTCCACCAATGCGTCGATCTATCTTTTTACCTCAGCCTCTTCCCAGTATGACAATTGACCAAGTGACACCCTGCAAGGTGGATACCCTTGCATATCTATGGAATGCTCCTTGATAGTACAACAGCCCAGCTCCCTTTTGTTCCAGGCGAATACATCCTGATAATGCTCCAAGACTCCCCAAAGCTCCTGACCTTTCGCTTCGTCAAGATTCTGATCAACACGGATCTTCTGTGAAATCTCCTCCCACCTTGAGTTTGTTGCACAGTTGTCAAACATTGGCAACCGCTCTTCGAACTTGTTGGGAACAAAATCACCATCCATTTGTTGGAGCTGTAGCAGTACAAGCGCTTCTTCATGCTTCGAAGTTGCAGAGATGACATGTTTCCCTTGTGCTGCATTAGACACCCATTGAAGCCAGTCAGCATAATCGTCAGAATCGGTGATTTCTTTTTTCATGAACTCTGTGAGGAATTATTGCACACCTTCACTATTAAGATATGCACTCACATAAAACCCGGTTGGAAGTGGAACTACTATGTAGTTGTAGTCTAACAAGTAAGTGGTTCAAAGTAAGTAATGAAATTCACTAATGATCTAATGCGTTGTGTCCAAGTTGAAGATACAAAGATAGGGTGAGAGAATCGTAACTTACCATGATGGGATATGAAGGAGCCGTATGTGGGTGTTTAATTCCATGTCGCGCTTGATGGTTGGAACCTTCCGTTTCATTTGGCATGACATTTACAACAACCCCTTAATCTAACATGCATTGAATTTTGGAAGCTAATAATAAAAAAGACCTGTTACAACATCTCATAAGTTTTTTTTTTATTTCATTTCTTTGATCAAGAGTTAAGCCTTGAAACTAGAAACCACTTGCCTAGATTGAGGAAAAAACAACCAATTCGACCCCCTCTACTTTTAACCAGTGTAGCTCCCTTACAGCAAACCCGATGGTGCTAAAATTTGGGGAGAAGCTTCTACACCTTCCAAACTAAGACTGATTCAATTTTGACACAAATCCAATGGTGGATTTGGAAGAAACAACTAATTGAACCCAAAGTCCAAAGGCTTTGCCATGGAAATCATTCCATTAACTCCACTACAACCCCCCCTACTTCCAACCCACGTAGCTCTCTTACAGAAAGCCCGATCAAGCTTAAATTTGGGGAGAAGCTTTTACAGCTTTTAAATTAAAACTGATTTAATTTTGAAGCAAATCCAACGGTGAATTTGGGAGGAACAACTAGTTAAAACAAAAGTCCAGA
Source organism: Sphagnum contortum (assembly GCA_963920785.1). Taxonomy (NCBI): domain Eukaryota; kingdom Viridiplantae; phylum Streptophyta; class Sphagnopsida; order Sphagnales; family Sphagnaceae; genus Sphagnum; species Sphagnum contortum. Next base: position 15,695,378 of record OY987290.1, on the reverse strand, counting down.
GGCTTTGCAACAAGTACTTGCTACACAAGTTCTTTTCATGCCTAATTCCTACACACATTCTTCCCATGCTTGATTCTTGCACACATAAAAACTAAAAAATTCTTCACACTTCCTCCTCCTATTTTTTCTCTTTTTCATATACACACAATGCCCTCTCTCCTTTGGCAATTCTCCATGACATTCCTTGAGCTTGTTCCCCTTGTCAAATGAAAGCGTTGAAATTCTTTTGCACCAATCAATGGCCTCCTCATCCTTCAAGGGCCAATGAGAATTTGAGAATGAATTGCCATCCAATTGAAATTAGGATGAGAATCTTTGGGCCCAATGAAACCCAAGAATTATTCCATCCTCCAATCAAAGAGGATGACAATCCTCATGACTAATGAGATTAGAGGATCTATCCTCCCCCTTATCTTGGATATCTTGATGAGGTCTCTTGAGCTTGATCCTTATATTTTTCGTCCATTGACCCTCACATCCTACTTCTTCATCTTAATTACTTCAAGTAACTAACTATTAGGATAATTTATCGGTAGTAACAAGGAAAAGTCCTTGAGTTCCTACTTGACTAATTCAATGGTTGAAGTAACATTCTCGTGTACCATTTACTCCTTTGATATTCCCTACCTATTTACTTTACTATGCACTAATTAACTATGTAGTACATAGTAAATTACAATTACAATTTGCATCAAAAAACTTTCACATACTTCTAGATCCATTGTTGAATTTAGGGTTTGATGAATCCATTAGATCTAGGGTGTTCAAGTTTTCATGAGGTTCCGCCGTCACTTCCACATCTTACGCCTACCCTAATTTGTTAAATAAAAAGGCCTCAACCCCTTCTGAACGCAAGTACCACCTTGTTCGTACTATCTTTTTGGTTTTTGTTGATGTAGGCGCAACTAGTCATGGCGGATGATGACGCTACGCCTTCAAATCCTCCAGTCGCACCCGTACAATAAGAAGAGCTTGAAGAAGCACCGCTTGACTTAGATGTTTCTCAACGGTCGCGCGAAGAAAAACCGCCCAGGAGAGTGGTGCGCACTCGAATTGCTCGTTCGGTATGGGATCCTCGATTGTCTCCTAACCCACATGTTTTAACAATTTATTTAGAGTTTGTTCCTGCTCATGGAGCTGCGCCAGAAAGGTTTGAAGAGTGTTAATGCGAAGATGATGATGTCCATCTCCATTGTCAAACGTGGGTTCCTGGTGATGGCCATTATCGTTGGCTACGAGGCCCGATCAACCCACTTCCCCTAGAGCATCGAGCCGAGTACCTCGCTCGCACCATTCGTCGCATCTTAAATTTTTTACAACTGTGATCTATCCTTTAAGTCAGTTATTCAGTTGTAATTCACTTGAGACTACTTAGGCGGAAATGTTAATACTTAGGCTTGATTTTGATTTTATTTAAGAATCTGATAGAGTGAGAACTAAATAAAGATGTAATAGGACTGCATCTTAAAAATCCTACAAGTACATCATTAGTGCTTGGAGATTCTTCTACAAACTAACTCAACCTTGTCATGCGAAATGTTATTGTTAATTATGGGCTTGGATTCCCAATATATCAATAAATCCCATCTAATTTTACATCCCTTTTCCCTTCTCCACAACATAAAAAAGGACACTGCACTTTTATAGGTTTACTAGGTCCTAAACTAATTAAGCGTTACATCAACTGAAATAAAGAAGTATTCTATGCCTAGAAATATCACAAAAGCTAATTCAACTATTTAATAATCACTACTTGAAGGTTTATAAGCATTCAAATTATTAATACTATGGAAAATTATGGAACTAACGCTTAACTAATTGTTGAGCTATAATCCATGGCTCACAAACTCATCCGCCTGCTCCTAGATTATTAGTTGCAAAATCTCCTGTGGTCCTTCTGACTCCACTAGCTCCTCCAATTCAGTGTCTCCAAATTCACTTTCATAATCAGTTTGTTTCAATTGATCTGACTCTGGATCATTGCGTTCGTTGCCATCAGTGTCTGCATCTGAGGCAGATGTGGGTGATCCACCTTCCCCGATTGTGATTACACAATCTTGTTCAGACATCCAATCAAAGTTGCCATCATTGTGTGTCTCCTTCCAGATGGATGTGGTATCTTGTATCAGAGACCCTGAACTCATTCTCAGCAACAAATTCACCATTGTTAAGGGCAACACCTCCACATCAGTTCCTGGCCCTTTCCTCACTTGTATTAAGCCCCGCTCCACATCTATGATTGCTCCGATCTTCATCAAGAAATCTAATCCGAGTAGCATATCATAGCTATTTGTGTCTACCACCATGAAAGTCATGGTGCACTGAACACCTCCAACTCCTACTGTTATTTCATCGATCCGACCTAAAGCCTGTGTGACAACTCCTGATGCAATCTTATAGGTCTCGGATCCAACTATCAAATGCATCATTCCCATCTCCCTTACCACAGCAACAGCCATGACAGACATGGATGCCCCTGTGTCTACAAGCCCTTCTACCACATATCTATTTATCTCCACTAGTAAGTGGAGAGTCTTGCTCCTGTTTATTTTGTTAACACAGATTCGCCTAATTGTCGGGACTGGTGAAACAACAGACACCCGATCATTCACAATTTCGGCATCCTTCTTTCTACGAACTAACTTCACTAAACTCTCCAAATGTTCCAACTCTCCTAGGATCATCAAAATTGTTTCCATTGGGTTGAGAGAAATCTTCCCTTTAATGAAATGTGAGAGAATCTTCGATTTAACTGTGGTCTCCCGACTCATTCTTGTGCCTTCTCCTGTAGCTTCAGGAGATGGTACATTACCTATTGGTGCTACTTCGACAAGCATTCGCCTCCGTGGTACCCGAATGTATGAAAATACCTTTTCATTTCCGCACAACCTATTTAGTTGCTACAGCGTTGCCTCCTCATCATTTAGCAAGACTTTTACGAAGTTCGCCGCCCCAAAATGCGCCTTTCCATCCTTAGGTTTCTTCCAACATCGGTCCTCCGAGTGTCCCAATCCTCCACAGAAAGAACATTTGATCCCACAATTTTATGTCTTATGAGACATTCCACATTTGGCACATTTTGGCCGTGGTTCATTAAGTCTCGGACATGATGTGGCTATGTGATCTCTTCCCTTGCAGAGCTGGCACCCGTTGGACATTGTGGAAGAGGATGATGTGACAAAATTAGGCACACTCCTCTTGAAAAAGTTAACCAGTGTGTTATTCAAAACAGTCACCTTCTTCTCCATCATCGTTTCTTCGACTCCCTCTTCTTGCCCCTCCTTAAGAGGTTCAAATGGAGTCTCTCCCAATTTTCCCAGTACTCTCTCGAGCTCGGTAGCTACACCCACCAACTCTTCAATGTCAGTGAATGATCTCACTATACACAGTTTCTGAATCTCAAGCCTCAGCCTGGCCAAAAACCTTCTCTTTTGCTCAGCATCAGATATTCGCCCCCTTTGAAATAACCTATCGAGACGTTCAAAATACTTCTGAACTCTCTCCTTTGGTTCCTGCTTGATGGCATCCAGTTTCATCCGGATGTCATCAGCATCAATGTTCCCGTATTTTTACACGATCAGGGTTTTCAATTCGGCCTAATCGGCTGGCGCTGGTTGCAGCCGCTTGAACTATTCCTTGACTCGACCTCGCAAATTCAACTTGGCGATCTTGAAAAGCTTATCCGCATTGAGGTCTCGCACCTCAACAGCCATGGTCAGTCGTTCCGCCCAATCGTTAACGTTTTCATGATCACGTCCCCAAAACAACTCATCCATTCCCTGGGGACTAGTCATCTTGCAGATGTTTCGTTACAAGTCAAAATTGCTACACTTCTCAAAACGCACAGTTCCTCAGATCAAAAATCAAGTGATAACAAAATTGACCAATTCCTTAGTCTCTGCAGTTCATGTTCGATTTTCCAGAAAGACAAACATCATGAATGCCACTTTGTAAACTCCGACTGAATTCCCTCAACTACTGGACTCAAAGGAGTAACATTAGAAGCAATAGTAGTGAAGTTTTGCTCATCTGTAGACTCTTGCTGGAATTTCCATTCTCCCTCCTCACTACGCCATATCCTCCAGCTCATGAGGCGAGATCTAGATCTGCCATGTTCCACCCTGAGTATGCGATCTCCCTCCTGAAACAAATCTTCCACACCAGGGATATACAATCGAACAAAATGGTTAGGCGACACGATCAGCTTAGGAATCCAAATGTCACCAACCCTCGAATTACTACGTTGTCTTTCAGCAAATATGGGTGATACTCTACGCAAGATAGGAGGTATAGTAAAATTGTGTCTATAATGTTGAGGTCGATGCCCACCGCCTTGCTCCATCTGTCACTTTCAACCAAACTTGTGCACGAGTGTAAAAACCACTATGAGCTACTTCTACTGCGATATCTCCTACTCGAGCTTCGTCTGGATCTATTCCTACAAGTCTTACTACTCCAAAACCTAGAAGACGCAAAATTACTGCTCCCCTCTGTGGTCCGTTCTGAGTAGTAAGGAAATTGAATCTGTTGATAAGCTATTGTTCGTGAATCTCCTGAATTACTTCTTCTACAGGAACTTCCTCTCCACTAGACGAAGACATGATCTTCAATAATCATCCTACCTAAGCATCCACAAGTCTACCAAGGTTGCAAGCACGGAACCATGTTCTGATACCAAAAAGAGAAGGGTCAAACAACAATCGGACCCCTTCTGTAGAGCTCACCTTAACAGAATACAAATGTGTGTTCGTCTGATAATCCTACAGCATGACAATAGCACTGATCTAAGCCCAGGGCCTCTGTCCTTTAATTCTACAAGACCCAAATGAGAGGCAACACAACAACAACACACTACATGAATTCCCACAGGCTCGGCTTCAACTCATAAAATTCGGTTGATCAGAATGTCAACGATCAAAACTCATCTAGCTTGTCCTTTACAGAGTTTCTCCGACAACACAAGCTTCCTTATCTTGTCTGTGCATCAGAATCAAGCAATCCTACTTAGCTAAGTCACTGGCGTAGCGGAAATCTTCAACAACCTGGCCAAGCTCTCTATGGGACAAAAACATACAAGGTTTTATGTCTGAACTCTTCTACTCTCATTTGATATCTACAGCGCTATCTCACCATCTCCAACACAAATCCTCCAAACAAAAATGATCTCTCTGCAGTTCTATCTCCACCTGCATCTGTCCTCTCCACTTTGTCCACCCAGACAACCCTCGTTCTCTCCTCCATCTCCAACGATAGCTGAGCTCTAATGTTCTTCCTCCCCTTAGCTTCCCACACAAGTTTCTTCCTTCACCTTTCTGCCGTCAATTCTCCTCAACAACTCATCAATGCAGCGCCGCTCCACTCCATTATTTGCGCCGCCATCTTCCTGCTATCCCATCCCACACAGCCAGATAGTAATCCCTCCATGCATCCCATGCATAACCAGCACTAACTTTCTCCCAAAAAGAAGATAAGATCCGCCGCTCTCATCAATGAAGGAGGCGGCTGGATTAACCCTGATCAGCAATTCTGGTGTTCACACAAAATGCATAACCACATGAATTTTATTTGGTCACCCTTTGTTCGGTTACAACCTATTGAGTTGTTAGTTCGGTTCTTCTACACACCCTTTTGTACACGCTCCAAAAACATCTATAATCAATTGTTTATTAATTACATACACCTTATCTTTATGCCCAAAGTAAATATTTGCCCCCTTGATCAAGAATGTGTTAAAAAATTCCAACATTACATCGGGCATCAGTGCTTCCAACCCCTTCAAAAACAATGGCATAAGCCCTACTTTAGAAGCATAATCTTCTTTCACAACAATATCCTTCAAGTTCTCCATCTGCTCTACATGTTTGTCATAGATCTGTTTCGTTTATGTCCACATGATATGCTCAAGATCTAGAATTTTAATACCTTTCTCCAGAAATGTAATTGTGTCCAAGATTATGTGTATTCTTTTCACTACCACTTTCGCTTCACGCTACTCCATCTCCATTAACCTTTGTTGTGTTTCTGCCATTGTCTTCACCTTTATGGCTTATTGTGTGTTTAATTACACTTCTATGAATAATTATTTTTCTTGTGTAACAACATTATCCTCCATGACATCCTTTTATACCATATATGCCTCCACAAAATGATGTTCCTTAATTTCGTCTTCCTTTGATTTTTTCATGCACACTAAATTTATTGATGTAGTTCCTAATCCTGTTTGTTCTTTTGCATGTCAATATCATCTATTTTTACACAAAAACTCAACTGTAAATGTTCCAGTTGTATCTATGTTTTGAATTATCATCTACATAAATTATGTCTTCACATTATATGCCTTCCCTTCTACACATTCCAAAGATGATGAATGCAGCACTCACCTAACACACCCACACACTCCATCAAAGACTCAAATGTGAGTTTAAAAGTGAAAACAATGGAAAAAACAATTAGGGTACATTCCCTAATTCATAACATTTTGAAAGTAGAGGGGTGCATTGGAGCTTTGAAATGGGGACTAGTTAGAATGACAAGTGGGTCAATTTGACGCGCTCCCAAGTTCCTTGTAGACCCACTTGAGGGTCCAAGTATGCGACAATGCGGAAGGAGTTGGAACTTGGAGCCGCTCCCTAGCTCACAACACTTGGAGGGGTAGAGGGGCGTGTTGGAGCTCCGGGATGGGACTAAGAAGAATTGACAAGCTTATTCACTCACACGGGCCTGCACACAACCCACACAAAGTGGTTAGTGCATAGTTAGAGCACCTTTGGTGCTAGGACGAGCCACGGGCAGCATGGACACACAAGACTCACCACGGCCCGGACTTGGGGGAAGCCACCACCTTCCCCCTTATAATATACTCTGCAGCTCTCCACAGGGTGAACCCCTTGCGGGGAGGGAGGCAACAGCCCCATCAATCATTAAATAAATCAGTGAAATACAAAGGAGGGAGGAAACGCCACCGAATGGTGGCGTTCTCAATCCCGAAGATGTTCATATGCAACCACTCAGTTTTAAAAGCTAACTCAATTCTAAGTTGAATTTCGAGGTCCTTGACGACCCTGGGGGCTCTGATGGCCTTCCAGGTGGCCATCCTTTGCAGCTCTCCACAAAGGTGGCATCCAAATGGCTATTTTTCCCGAGACTCCTACGTGGGAGTCCCGAAATTGTCCCGAGTTGGAGTCCTGGGACTTTGGACGCTGATATCTCCCGACTACAGAGTCAGATCGCGACGCGGTGTAAAGCAAAGTTGTAGCCCTCGTCGAGAGCTTTCCAACTCCGTGTCGCACTCTCAAATCGGATGTCAGGAAGAGGTCGATTCTCGACTTTTAGTGGTCGAAAGTCAAACTGCCAGTTTGACTCCCGGCCCTTCTTTTGCCCATAACTTGCCTTTCAGATGTCCAAATGAGCAATGCGAGCCCATTTTAGACATCTACGTTTCAAGAGATTTCCAATGGTACCAAAAGCGCAACAATCCATTGAGATTTGACCCTTCAATTCGCACTCTGAAGTTTTGGGAGTCCACCGGGACTCCCTCTCCCAAAATGGGAGTTGCCTTGGGAGTGTGAGTGCTCACTCCCTCACACTCCCTCGCACTTCCTTAGACTCCCGGGAGTATGTGATGACTCCTGGGCTTCCTCTTGGCCCGCACCCTTCCAATGCCTTTGCCTTTGCTCCCAGGCTTCCTTCCTTTTGATTCCCGGGCTTCTTTCCTCTTGACTCCCGCAACCTTGCAACCCCTTGCCTTGGTCGCGAGCCCAAAGCTACGGTTGCGACACAATTATTCACACAGATATGCACAAACCAAATAATAAGTTGTTCAATGCGTAGTTATAGCATTTTTGGTCCATGATGAACCACGGGCATACACGTACTCATAAGACTCACCATTATTTGGACTTGAAGAAGCCACCACCTTCCCCTTTATAGTATTCTCTGTGACTAACCATGGGGTTTGCATCCAAATGTCATTTTGTCCTTGGCTCCTAAGTTACGAATCCCGCAACTCTCGAAATTGAAACTTCTAGAACTTTGGAATGTTATAACTTCTTATGTAAACTTCCGATTGAAGTGAAGTCTAAAGTAAAGTTTTAGAATTCATTGATAGCTTTCCAACAACATGTGGCATGCGATTGGCACACACGTATTTCAGGGTGATTATTGACTTTTAATGGGTGGGAGTCAAATTGACACTTTGACTCCCATCCTTTCTTTTAGCCATAACTTGTGTTTTAAGTATTTAAATGCATCATGCAAGCCCATTTTAGACATCTAAGTTTCTAATGGTATAGAAAATTATTTTATTCAATGAATTTGGCCCCCTAAAATCTCTTTAAATATTTGGGATTTCATAAGAGTTCCAACTCCCACTACTACGAAAATGGGGTGCAATTTACTAACTTAGATCACTATGGGACCTTAAAAATGAAATAGTTTCAATGCATTTTATTGATTTCACCCTAGTGAAAGTTATTTCACTATAATATCATTATGTAGACATCATGTTTCATTAGTACTTAACATAATTCATTATTAAAATTTACTATAATAAATAGGTTTATTATAAATGTTTTTTAAAATATTTTATCTATGGTACTTTATGATATATACATTATATTATTTTAAGTTATTTTAGTTATTTTAACTTATATTTTACGTTATTATAGGCTATTATAAATTATTTTATCCTAAGTATAATAACTTAAAATAATCTAAAATAAAATATAATGACCTTAAGTAAAAGTAACTTATAATAAAAAAATAATAACCTATGAAAAATAATTTTAGATATTTTATAATATAATAACAATCAATAGCCTATGATATTATAACATAGAATATCAAAAAATAATTTATAATATAATAATCACTAATAGTTGTAATATAACATGTAATAACCAACAATAATTTATAATACAATAACCATTAATAAACTAGCCATCAATAACCACCAGTAAAATAATCACCAATGGCTTACAACGGAATAATCACTAATAGCCACTAATAGAATAGCCACCAAAAGCCACTAAAAAAATAATTATTAATGGCCATTAGTAAAATAACCACTAATAGCTATTGATAAAGTAACCAATTAAAAACATTAATAGCCATTAATAACCATCGATAACATTAATAAAAGAACACCCAATCACCGTATATTAAAATAACATAGGATTATTAAAAATCATCTAAGGTGAAATGATTTATAATAGACAAAAATAATTTTAGGTGAAATAGCCTATAATAACCCAGAATAATAACATAAGGTGAAATAACTTTCAATAGCCAAAAATAATTTATAATAGGTTCAAATGGTTTAAACTAAAATAATTTACAATAGCCAAAAATAACATAGAATAACCAAAAACAATTAGAATAATTAAAAATAACCTAAGGTGAAATAAGCTAAAATAGCCAAAAAAAATTAAGAATAACTGAAAGTAACGTAGGGTGAAATAACCAAAAATATCCAAAAATAATTGAAAAGGCCATAAATAATCATAAATAATGTACAGTGAAATAATTTAAATTAATGAAAAATAGGCATATAATAATTGAAAGTAATTTAACATAGGTAATATTATTATATTAACAAAAAAATCATTTATTAAAATTTTTTTTCAAAAGAATGCTCATTGAAATGTTATTGAATAATGATATTCTTTTTTTTGTTTAAATGATTTTAAACTTTCAAAAGGAAATAAATGTAATTATGTACATTATTGAATTTAAAAAAAAAATAAACTCGAATCAGTTCATTTGAACAAAATTTTAATAAGATATGAATTTTTAAAGTTTATCTTTTTATAATGTTTAAAATGAAGTATTTGATAAATAGAATGCAGTGTAATATATTATCACAACAAGTTGGTGGCTTGATGGTAAGGGTGTTTGCCTCCATTCCAAAGGTCAAAGGATCAAACCTCATGGGTGGTGTTGTGTGTGGTCAACAATGATATGTTGACCAAATATTCTCCTATCAAATTCTTAAAATAGGTGCCTAGGTTGATTATGTGGCCTACCTACCTACCTAGGTTAGGTTTTTAACCTAACGTAGGTAGTGACATTTGTCGATAAATTATATAATTAAAATTTAATTGATTTCCATATTGGTTAGTTAATTAACTAATAAATGAATGGTTTGATAAATTTATATTTCACTTGAAAGTAACCTTGTTTCATTAGGTATTAGCGAAACAAATCATTGTCCGTAACAATTAGTCCCTGTTCACTAAGGGGTTAAACAATTTCAATAGATAAAAATGTCCAAATTCACTCAAAATCTGATGAAACCCAAAATGAACTAGGACGCATTTCCTAGTAGTGTCCCAAAGTGGGAGTCCACTTGGGAATGTGTGGGTTTATTCCTTCACATTCTTGGGAATGTAAATGTGATTCTCGAATTGCATTTTTAGCCTGCACCTTTGTATGCATTTGCCTTGGTCACAAGCTTAAAGTTAGGGTTGTGACATAACCTTATAGTCAATGGTTGAATATTCAACACTCCTTTCTCTGCTCTTCTCAACTGCTCTTTTTCTTCTGTTCTTCTCAACAATTTCGCTTCCTTTTCCTGCTTTCGTCTATGTTTATTTATTTCCACTTCTTTGCATTTCCTTTTCCCCTGCTAATCGCCATAGTTTTTCAATTACACTTTCTACATTCATATTACTATGAACTCCAAAACTTTGAAAACACACATAACTTCCAAGAACAAACACAAACTACTTTTGAAAATTACCCTGTTTTTTCTCATCTTTGAACATCCTACCCGTCACATTCATTTTTCATTTGTTCGTCTTCTTTTAATTATTGCATGATCCTTGAAATTAATACGGCCCATCATTACAAATTTATGTGTCCCTTGCACCACCATGTGGAAACACTTAGCATCATCAATATGAAAGAATGTCGCAAATTTCATCTTCTAATTATTACACATCCATAATCACCTTACATTATCTATATTAATTCTAGTTCGTTCACCCTATACACCTACTTATTATGTAAACAAATTTGGTGATTATATCGATTTCTCTATTGATTATGCCCATAATTCTGATGATTGTGGGAATATTCTTTATGATTGAATGAATACTAATGCTGATTCATTTGATACGCCTAACATATCATTTGTAGATTTATGCATCCCAAATCTCGTACTATTATTATTATTATTATTTTGGAGATCAAAAATAAAAATTGTGTTCATTATTAGATCTACAATCTATTCTTTATCTTTATCATTCTTCATCTATGGTTTTTGTAGTTGACATCCTTCATCCTCCTCCTTTATGCCAAAATTTGCATCCTGAATCATTTGCATTTTTTCCCAATATATTAACATTTGTTGTTCTTTTTTTTGAACTTCAAATTCCATTATAAGGTTTGAGCTTATTCACGTTGACCAACATAGGGTTAGTTTCAAACTTTTCAACGGTCACCAATAACACAATGTTATTTGGCAACACATACTATATTCTATACAATCCAAACCATTTCTTAATAAATTTCCCTAGGTGTGACTTATTGCCCTTTGTAAACCACATAAGATAATCACCAAAACTAAACTATTTTTCCGAATTCTTTTGTTGACTCCATAATGTTATATTCCACTATTGAATTCATACAGTTTTTGCCATGTACATTGTAACTTCTTGCAACTTTTTGAGCTTTTAAATTTTACTTGTTAAAACATTCACTAGAGTACTATCTTTTTCATCTCCACCAACAACTATAACAATGTACTTTGTGGGCATTAGTGAATGTTATCCATACATTAATCGATGTGGTGTAGACCCTATTATTACTTTGTATGCAATTCTATACAAAAATAACATTGTAAATAGATGTTCGTCCCAATATGTTATATTTTCACTAACTAACTTGGTCAACAATGTCCCAAGTACCTTGTTAACAGACTTAACATGCCCATTCCCCTAAGGATAATAATTTATAGAACTCACATGTTTCATCAAAAAATGATTTGTCAAATACTTGATGGCATCATTAATAAAATGAATTCCTTGATTTATGACTATAGTCAAAGGACATTCAAACATGGTCAATATGCATTCATACATAAATTTTGTTGTGAATATTATTATATTAGTTATCAATGCTATTGTTTCCACCCATTTAGTAACATAGTTTGTGGCAACAAAAATATATTTGTTCCCTATATATCTCCATGTTGGCTTAATTGGCCCCACAAAATCAAGTCCCCATTTCATAAATGGTTCCTTTGGAAAACTTGTGATTAGCTTTGTAAGACTTTGAGTTGCCAATCCTCATGCTCTTTGACATGCATCACAATAATCATACACATCCCTATACATAGTTGGCCACTAATATCCAACATCCAATATCTTCCTCTGCATTATTTTTGTTGCAAAATGCTTTCCTAAAGGTACTTCATGTAGTTCTTTCATCACCATCTATGCTTCTATTATTGTTAAACATCATCGTACCCTGTTGTCTTCGACTATTCTATCAATTCACCATTCTTTAATGTAAAAGGTTATGTTTTCCTAACCAATTTTGTGTTTTTGTTGCACCAATAACGTGCCCTTAATTTGTCCCATTTTTAAAAATTATTTTACATCATTCAACCATTCAAGCCTTGTATAAAACAACCTTGCATCTATGGTTTGATTAGGCACACATGTCGGTTATGTACTATTCAATAATCTTGACAATGCATTTGTGATTACATGAGTTCTACTTGGTTTATACACCATTATGAAATCATATTCAAAGAATAATAACAACCATCTAACTATTATCCCTAAAACTTATGGTTTGTTGACCAAATAAAACAATGCCATATGTGTCGCAACCCACTTTGGGGCTAAGTGTGAAAGTGCAAGTCACACTCCCAAAAGTGGGAAAATGGAGTCCTTCGGGACTCCCGAATGTTTAGAGCTCGACAGAAAGGCCCAAAAAACCTCGAATTGAAGTGTTCTTGATGTCATTGGAAAGGTCTTGAAGCGTAGATATCGAAAATGGCCTCGCATTGGTCATTTGGACATCTGCAGCCCAAGTTATGGGCAAAAGAAGGGCCGGGAGTCAAACTGGCAGTTTGACTCCCGACCACTAAAAGTCGGGAATCGACCTCGTTCCGACATCCGATTCTACAGTGCGACACGGCGTTGGAAAGTTCCCGAGGAGAACTACAACTTTGGTTCAGACCTCATTGCGATCGGACTCTACAGTTAGGAGTTATGAGCTCCCAAAGTCCCGGGACTCCAACCGGGATAGTTTCGGGACAATTTCGGGACTCCAACTTGGGAGTCCCGGGAAAAAAAACCATTTGGATGTAGCCTCGGCGGAGAGCTGCAGAGAATACTATATGGGGGAAGGTGGTGGCTTCCCCCAGTCCGGGCCGTGGTGAGTCTTGTGTGTCAAAGTGCCCGTGGCTTGTCCCAACACCCAAGGGTGTTCCCGAATGCTAACTAACCCTTTGTGGTTGGTTTTTGGATGCAGATTCAAGCAAGATAATCTAGTCCTTCTTCCTAGTCTAATCCCGGGACTTCTAGCATGACCCTCTACCCCTTTCTAGTGCTGGAAGTCGGGAGCGTGCCCCAAGTCCCAACTTTCCGCAACTCTATATAGTTGAACCCTCAAGTGGGTTCAACAAGGGACTTAGGAGTGCGTCAACATGATCTACATAAAAGACAAACTTATTGCCCAACAAATAATGTCTGAACTTATGCAAAGAAGAAACCATTGTTAAAACTTATTTTTCTATTGTGTTATAATTGTTCTACTCTATTTAGAAGCCTAGAAACATAAATTATTGGTTGATCATTCTTCCCTAGTATGTTATGAGACAACATAACCCACACAACTAACAAGGATGCATTTATATGAACATGAAATTCCACTTGCTAATTTGGTGATATCACTATTGGTGTTTCAATATACTTTTGTTTAATCAATTCTTAAGCCTTTTAACAATCCTTTGTCCAAAAAGAGTTTTTTATCTTTTTAGTCAGTTAATGATAAATGCCATAATTGCATCAAAAAAATTTATAAAACATCTATAAAACTATGCCATCCCATTGAATACTTGAGTTTGTTGGGGATTTTAAAGTAATGATATGTTTACAATTGCTTATATATTTTTTGGATCTGGTAGTTTCCCTTCTTTAGAAACAATAAAACCCAATATCATCATTGAAAATACCATAAATGCACATTTTTTTGGATTCAAACTAATGCCATATTCTTTGCACTTTTGAAAACATAGTTTAAGCATTTACAAATGATTCTCCATGTCATTATACATTATAAAGGCATCCACAAATATCTTCATAAAATTGTCCAAATATTTTTTGAATGTTTTGGTCATGGTTCTATGATATGTTGGAGGTCCATTTTAAACTCCAAATGGCATCACCTTTTATATAAAAGCCCCCCAATCTATAAAAATGCAGTATTGTATCTATCTTTTGGAGTTATAGACATTTGATGATATCATGAATATCCATCTTAAAAGGAATATGCTTCATACTTTGCTATTGTGTTTAGCATGTCATATGTGAAAGGTAATGGATATGGATCCTTCTTTGTGGTTGCATTTAGTTTCTAAAATTTATACAAATTTTCAGCTTGCCATTTTTCTTTGGTTATTACTACTATGGGTGACAACCATGTAGTTTTTTCTATAGATTTAATGAATCTAACTACTAACAACTTATTTATATCTTGTTTGACTATTGTAACATAGTTTTGATTTAATCTATATTTGGCATGATGTGCTAGTGGTATAGTAATGTCCAATTCAATTATATGTTATGCTAGCTCTGGTGGAATCCCTATTAAATCTTTGTATGTCCATGCAAAAACATCTTTGAATTCATTCAATAAATGCTCCACTTCCAACACCTTACCTATTTCCAGTTATGCATTAATCTTCACCATCTGTGGTTCTACATTAGCTCCCAGATTGAGCTTCATTAATTGTTGATCTTCAGTTAACATCCATGCTTCTATCTATAATCCATGTGCTTTGATGTTTGCTAAAGTTTCATCCACTACAACACTCCTTAATTTATGTATGTAGTACTTCTCTATATACACCTTATCCTCCATAACTACTTCTAGTTCATACATGTGGCCAAGTATTTTCTTCTCAATGTTTTATACTTTAGATCCTTGTTCTGAAATACTCATTTTCACATTTGTATCCATGATCCCCACATATGTGGTTTTCATAGATTGAATTGTTTCAGGTAAACTAATTATTCATATGAAGAATTTTTTTTGCTTTGTAACAAATTTGATATCTTCTTTTTCATCTATGATGCCATTTTTATAATAACACTAATGGTATTTTTATTTCACTTCCCAAATGTTTGGTAACTGTAATTGTTCGAATTGTCCCATTCCCGTGTATGGTAATAATGTTACTTCCCCAATCATGTGCCACTTCAACATCCCTCAACCATGGTTTCCCCAACAACATGGAATATTTAGAATCTACCACATTATTTTGAAGTACAATAAATATAGTTATGTAAAGAATGTCATGAACGTATATTTTTAGATCTCTAATCAACCCCATTGGTTTTGCGATTGTTTAATGTCGCAACCCTACTTTGGCCAAGTGTGGGGGTGAAGCCCAACACTTGGAAAAGTTGGGAGTTGGAGTCCTCCGGGACTCCCGAATGTTCAGAGCTCGACAGCAAGGGGCAAACGCATTGGGGTGTTAGTGGTGTCATTGGAAAGGTCTTGAAACGTAGATATCGAAAATGGCCTCGCATTGGCAATTCGGACATCTGCAGCCCAAGTTATGGGCAAAAGAAAGGCCGGACAGTTTGACTTCCGACCACTAAAAGTCAGGAATCGACCTCTTCCCGACATCCGATTCGGGAGTGCGATACGGCGTTGGAAAGATCTCGACGAGGGCTACAACTTCGGTTCAGACCTCGTCACGATCCAACTCTGCAGTCGGGAGTTATGGCGGTTCAAAGTTCCGAGAGTACCGTCGGGACGATTTCGGGACTCCATTTCGGGAGTCCTGGGAATTTGTGCCATTTGGATGTAGACCCCACGACGAGCTGCAGAGAATACTATAGGGAGTAAGGTGGTGGCTTACTCCCGAGTCCGGGCCGTGGTGAGTCTTGTGTGTCCAAGTGCCCGTGGCAAGTCCCAACATCAAAGGGTGTCCCGAATACTAAATTAACCTCCCGTGGTTGGTTTTTGGATGCAGATTCAAGCTTGATCTTCTAGTCCCTCTTCCTAGTCTAATCCCGGGGCTCCCAACTCAACCCTCTACCCCTTTCTAGAGTTGGAAGCCGGGAGCGTGCCCTTCGGTCCCAACTTTCGCAACTTGACATTTGGTGAACCCTCAAGTGGGTTCACCCGGGACCAAGGAGCGCGTCATTTAATCTACCATCCTCAAATTTATTGTGTAGGTTTAAGTTATGGAAGCCCCAAATTCAATCTCAATTGTTTTGCAATAATATTAATTCTAAAACCTTCATCCAATAACATATTTTCTATTGTATTATTCCCAATCTCTACTTGGATAATTGCCATATGATTATATATTGTTATAGTAGTTGTCCTTGATTCTGGTATTGAAGAACCAACTTGTTTATTTGTGGTTGTTTTATTTACATTTTGAATTTTCTTTAGTTTCAACTTATGCCAAAGATATCTATTTAACTCAGGAGTTATTTTAAGTAATTATTTTAAGTTCAAAGTATAACATGTTTATAACATTTGTTTACTAATGTCTAGAAAATTTCTTCTACTATGATCAATTTTTCTTTTGGATTCATTACTTCCTAATATTTATGTGCGTCCACAAGAGTAGTATTTGGCATACCCAAACAAGTTATGTTCCATCCCTCCATGGATGTGGATGGCCTTTTGATTTAGGTTTATGGTTTCTGAATCTTTTGTATTATTTCCACCATAAACTACTTCAACCGTTCTTCTTTCTCCCAATCAACAACACTCTTTGCTTTTCTTGGCTCTATGTCCTTGAACACTTGTTCTTCAGTTACTTTACTTCTTGTGGTAGCATTAACATCCACCACATCCACATCCATAATGACTATTCGTGTTTCAACAACAGGTTGAACCTTTGATATTGTCATAGATTTTCGATGAAACATTTTATGCATCTTAGTAAAACTTTGGATAATATGTCATTTTATGGCCATTCAAATCGCAAATGTGACATGCACATGAACATGTCTTCTATGCTTCTTGACTTGGTTATGCTGCTTCTGTGGTTGCCACCATGGTCTGCTTTTTTTTTTTTGCATGTCTCCACATTGTGATTTGTCATCCCACAATTTGTGCAATGTTTGTTAGTCTTCCCTGCATTATTTTTTGTTTTTTCTAGACTTGCCTATTTGATACTCTATGGTATTGACAATGCACTCTTCGCTTCTGCAATAGTCATACCTTCTTTACACAACATTGCCACCTCCTTATATTGTTGTAATGTTAACCATTTCATCCTTGTAGTCGTAATTCTAAGGTATGATTATAAACCTGTTCTAAACATAATAGTTACAAAACTATCTATGGTTGGTACTTGTAAACCATGAGCCAACTTTTGAATATGCTCATGGTAAACTTGCACCCTTTTAGTCTCTTCCTACATCATGTACTTTAGCTCCATGTATATTTGCTCATCATTTTGAATCTCCTGATGACATTTGTAAAATGTGTGGGTAAGTTTCGAAAAATTTTAGTTAAATTTTTTTGACATGTAATTATGGCACAAGTCTAATGTTTTATCTTTTAATGTATAATTAAATGCATTGATGATATATTCTTCAAAAGTCTTTGCATTTGCCTTTACTATAAAATCGAACACTCTGACATGAACATTTAGATCAACATCTTTTTGAAATCAAGATACTTAAAAACTACCATGTTTGGTCTAACAAAATGGCCATCTTTGTGATCAAGAATTAGTGCAATTACAACAATTAGTGATTGGTATCCTCCTCTTAAATGCATAGCACTTGCACTTTTGCACCCTCCAACAACCATTGAATTGATTAATGGTTGATCTATAGTCTTGTTCCCATGAGTAGCCATTAGTAGATTAGTAAACACCATTTGGGGTATGCCAATAACTCTAGTAGTAGTTGTTGGTAATGTTGAACTTTGACTTGTATTCCTTCCTACTTAAACTCCACCTTATCTACTACCCAATTTTTTTGCAGATCCAACTAATATTCTTCTTTTAACATCTATGTTGGGTATAAGAACCGTTTCCACTCCTATGGTTATTATTCATGCATTAAATGATTGAATAACTCCTATTCCAACATGTTGTCTTTGGGTTTCAATAACTACCGCTTTTGACATTATTGGTGGAATTGTGTTGACTCACTAGTAGAAATCAGCCAAAATGTAACCAATCCATTTACGACTACATGTGACTTGTAGTCATTTGCGACTAGATTTGGGAATATTGCAACTACAAGATCAAATTTCAACTATTTTGGTCATTCTCACAACTATGATGCAACTATTAAAAATTTCAACCTATTGGTTGGATTGATTTTACATTTATTTTCATCCATTAATAGGTTGATATGTCCCATTAGTCGCAATAGTCACCAAATTAGTTACATCCTAAAGGGTTTCTACAATGACATAGGGGTGTATTTTAATGTATGTACTAAAATTATATATAATATGCATACGTATGTATACTATTCATATAAGGAATCTCAAAATTAATATTTGACCTTTGAATTTTTTATTCAAATCTGAAAATTGTTATTTTAATTGTTTAAAACATTATTTGAATTTTAGATTTTGGATTTGAACATGATATTTTCAAATTTAAAAAGGCTTATTTGATATAAAATTTGATATTTGAATTCTACAATAATATTTTCGCATCCAAAAATTAGTATTTCAATTCAGAAAATTATAATTGATTGTAAAAATGGACATTTAAATTTTGAATATTTTAATATAAATATAAAAATTTATATTTCAACTCTGAATTTTTTTCATTTAAATTTTAAAATAATCATTTGATTTGAACCTGAAATTTTAATTCCAAATTATATTTTGGATTCTCAGAATTAATACTTCCAGTCTGAAAATTATTAATGAAGTCTAAAAATGGACATTTCAATTTTGAATATTTTTATTTGACTCTGAAAATTGACAATTCAATTCTGGAAATTTTTATTTAAATTCAAAAACCTTATTTGATCTAAAAATTAATATTTTATCTTTACATTATTATTTTCAAATCTAAAAATCAGTATTTCAATTCAAAAAACAATATTGAGTCTAAAAATCGACATTTTGATTTTAAATACTTTTATCTGAACTTGAAATTTGATATTTGAATTTTGATGTTTTAAATTTAAATTTTAAGAAATTATTTGACTTGCAAATTGAAATTTGAATTCCAAATTATTATTTTGAATTCTTGAAATTAATATTTCAATTCAGAAAATTATTAATTGAGTCTTAAAATGGACATTTTAATTTTGAATACTATTATTTTAATTTGAAATTTGACATTTCAATTCTGAAATTTATTGTTTAACTTCAAAAAACTTATTTGATCTAGAATTTGATATTTGAATTTTGAATTACTATTTTGGAATCTTAAATTTATATTTTAATTCAAGAAATTATTGATTGAGCTTTAAGGATTTTTTCTAGTAGTGTTATCCATAGTATATCACTTTTATAAATAATTATAAATGATTATTTTTTATTAAACCTTAGTTACACATAATAATAATTGTTGTAACATAGATTTCTATATTTTTTAATTTATATTTTTATATTAAAAGAAATTAATTAATGTAATTAATGTGACATTACTTTAAAATCATTGCAATTACTTCATATAAGAATTAATTAATATGTGCATAATTATTTTCTAATTGAACATAATTATTCACATTTTGTAATTTATAACTTCGAACCTGAATTAAAATTTTGGAAAACCTATAGTGTAGTTAAAATAATTATTTTACTGATTTTAATTTCACGAACTATATATATAATTTTTAGATTCTGTGATTAATCATCTATGATAAGTATTTTAGATTAATTTTAAAGTAATTATGAAAATTAACATTATGTTTAGCAAATTATTTTATTTATAGTTAATAATTAGCAAAAGAAAAAAATTACTTGACCTATAATTTTTTTTACAAATTAAATGTAATTATACAATAAATAATGTAATTAATTGAATAAAGTTTTTTAAAAATTGGTGTAAGAATTTACTTTTTAATAGTAATTGTTAATCCATTACTTATAATTTTAACATAAATATATAAAATAGTTCTTTTTAAAATTATAATCATTAAATTAGTTTTACATTAATTATATTATATATAATTCGAACAGATTTTAGAAAGTAATAAAATATTTTTAAATATCTTAAATGTTTAATTATTTGTGAGTTATGTATTAATAATTTGTGAGTTACTAGATAGTTAGTGTTAAATATTAAGAACTTATTGTTTATTTAAGTAATTGATACTGAATACTGAATATTTATAGTGTGTAATTTATAATTTAAATTCATGTAAATTTAATCATTATTAATTAAATGATTATCTAATTATCTAGCACTTGAATTGTTTAAAAATCTAAAAACTAAGAAAGTAAGGCATGAAGAAAGTTTTGGAATTACAACTTAGTTTGTGAGGAAGTTGGAACTTCAAAACTTATCCCATATTGTTTGTTCTTCATTTCTATTTTGAACATTATATAAACAAGGGGGTGTGGTCATCCAATTTCACATTAAGAAATTTGTGCACATGGGATGAACTAATAAAAAAGGTCAACCCAAAAAAATAAATTATGCACATTTTTAAAGTGCATACCTTCCCAACCTACTTATTTACCTAGCTAGGTAGGTATTTAGTTTGACCTACCCACCTAGGTTGACCTATGTACCTACCTACCTAAGTACCTACCTATATGAGTAGGTATTTAACCTAAAAAAGTAGAACCTACCTATTTATTTTTTTAACCTAAATAGGTAGGTTGGTATGTAACCTAGGTTTGTAGGCACATATTTGTGTACCTACCTAGGTACCTACCGACTTAATATTAATATTTTAATATTTTTCTTCTTAATGCCACGTGGCATACTTACATTGGGCCACATGTCATAATATAAGATCATCCAAGTATTAGAATTGAACATCCTAGATTATTTCAAAATAATATTAATAATATTTTAAATAATCAAATATTAAAACACGTGGCAACACATCATTTGCCCTTAATTGTTACCAAAATAGTTGCATCTCAGTTGCATGTGACAATACGTATACAATGTAGTCAAAGGATGAAATGTATTGATTGACTTTTTTTTCATACAATACCTTTTGTCATTTGCGACTAATTTATCACATGCAACTTGTCTTAGGCGACTACAAGGATTTTAGTTGCAAAATGTCTCTTGCGACTAAAATTTAGTTACAAACAGTAGTCGAAAATACATAATTTTCTTCTAGTGACTTGAGATTGACATTGTTCTAATATGTGGTTACCCATTGGTCTCCTTTGTGGTGTGATATGTGGATGTGAATACCCTTTTGGTTTTATGTTCTTGGTTTAAATAGATGCATGAATCTATTGAATCTATGGTCCCAATTGGCTTCCCAACTACATGTTTTTAAATATATTATGGACTACATGGATTTCCTAATTCTTGTTCCTGTGGTTGATCCATTAATGTTCCTACCACATTTTGTAACTCCACATGCCTAGCATTACTTGCTTTGATGTGAAAATGCACAAAAAGATAATCCATGATTACATGTCCTTCTTCCTCACTGAATGCATAAACCCTTGAAAGTAACATGATCATCTCCAAATCCACAAATTCATGATGCCATGTTTCGACTATGTACTTTAGTTGATCCAACTCTAGATTCCCTTGATGTGATTATGATTGCGGTACTTCATCTAACACATTCACCTATGCTTTTGCATATTCAAATGATCTTGGGTAATTTTCCTTAGTCTCTTCAAACACATCAACATTGGTGCTTTCATCCACCTCTTAGTGTTCCACTAATTCAAAGTAATTTAAAGATATAGACTAATATACAAACTTGGGTTGTATCCTTCCTATAACATCCTTCCCTTGGCTAATCATCAAGTTTGGACTTGAGATTTCCTATGGTTGATCAAGTACTATAAAAGTCCTTGTTTTGTTTTGAACTCTATGATTCTAAACCACAAATTACGATTGAGAAATATATTGCATATGTTCATTTAGATGCATAGTCGATTGCATATCTTTTTGTGGAAATCATTGTCTGGAACTATGCTTTCTTTGAAGACCTCCAATCCATACGTCCTGTCATACCACTTCTTGTGGTAAAAACAACCTATGCCTCGTAGGCCTTTCCTTTGTTTTCAAAACTCATTTGTCCAACATTAGATTCTGAGATGGGGTTTTTGTAAGCCTTGCATATTCCTTTCCATTTTCAAAATTATCTTTTATTTGTCTTTCAATAACTTGTTGATTTGCCTCCAAGTCCAATTGTCCCTATAAACTTTAAGTCGCCATCTGATTCATCTTGTTTCACAATTCTTTGTCTTCAGAGTCTACAGATCGCTCCATAGTCCTTATGGCATCAACCATGTAGATGTCTGATACTTTTTTAAATACCCCTTAAATTTTTGAATTAAAACAACAACATTACTCGTCTAAACACTCTCATCTACGATATATAACAAAATTTGTAGAAAACCTTCCCATTAATAAAATACAAAATAGAAAAAAAATTCCCCACAAGATGGTTGCCAAATGATAGAAATGAAATTTAAATTCTTATAAAATATTTCACGCTACTATAACAACATATTTGCATTTCCCATGCCTATGTTCATTATTTATGTTTTAAGTCTCAACAAACTTAACACTACAATTCATTCCAACATCATATTCATGGTTATTGCATATAATTATAATTTGCATGTCATAATACATTATAAAAAAAACTCCAAAAATGAGATTATGATTCATTTCATCATAATCTAACACTATAGAAAATTCACACAAAAGATGAACATAGAATTCACTATAGAAATTTGTGTTCTTTTGTATTATTGAAAACATGAATCCAAATTATAGTGTAATCCCATGTTTTGTTCAAAAAAATCCCAAAACAACACTTAAAATATGTGTTACATCAAAACCCAATTTGTGGTTTTCTACTACAAGCACCTTTAATTCTTCCTATTCTTCTCTTCAAAAAACTCTACGTGTCTCATCTTCTTCTCCTTCCTTCTTTGTTTTAGAATTCTACCCCCTTTTGAACAATCCCAAGTCACATCATTATGATTCAAAACAATAAGAATTCAAAATTCAAACTAACAAAGTTCCTTAATTAGTCGCTATCATAAGTGCCTTGTTGATATTGAATCACATATTCAGCTTACCCCCTTAACATTATTGTCCAAATGGTTTCTAATAAACCAAACATAGAATCAATGCCTAGTGTGAGCCATGGATTATAGCTCAACAATTAGTTAAGCTTTAGTTCCTTAAATTTCCTTAGTTCTAATTGTTTGAATGTTTATAAACCTTCAAGTAGTGATTATTAAAAAGTTGAATTAGTTTTTGTGATATTTCTAGGCATAGAGTAATTCTTTATTTCAGTTGATGTAATGCTTAATTAGTTTAGGACCTAGTAAACCTTTAAGGTACATTATCATTTTTAGTTTGTAGAGAAGGGGAAAGGGATGTAGAATTAGATGTGATTTATTGATATATAGGGAATACAAGCCCATAATTAACAATATTTCGCATGACAAGGTTGAGTTAGTTTGTAGAATGATCTTCAAGCACTAATGATGTACTTGTAGGATTTTTAGGACGTAGTCCTAATACATCTTTATTTAGTTTCACTTCTACCAGACTTTGAAATAGAATCAAAATCAAACTTAAGTAGCAACAGTTTCGCCTAAGTAGCCTCGAGTGAATTACAATTGAAGAACTAACTAAAAGGATAGATCATAGTTGTAGAAATTCTAGGATGCGACGAATGGTGCGAGCGAGGTACTCGGCTCGATGCTCCAGGGGAAGTGGGTTGATCGGGCCTCGTAACCAACGATAATGGCCGTCACCGGAAACCCACGTTCGACAATGGAGACGGACATCATCATCTTCGCACTAGCACTCTTCAAACCTCTCTGGCGCGGCTCCACGAGCAGGAACAAACTCTAGGTAAATTGCTAAGGCGTGTGGGTTAGGAGATAGTCGACGATCCCATACTGAACGAGCAACTTGAGTGCGCACCACTCTTTTGGGCGGTTCTTCTTCGCGCGGCTGTTGAAAAACATCCAAGTCGAGCGGTACTTGTTCAAGCTCTTCTTGTTGTACGGGTGCGACCGGAGGATTTGAAGGCGTAGCGACATCATCCGCCATGACTTGTGCTCACCTGCATCAACAAAACCAAGAGGGTATGAGAAACAATGCAATACTGGCGTTTAGAAGGGGTCAAGGCCTTTTTATTTAACAAATTAGGGTAGGCGTAAGGTGTGGGAGTGACGACGGAACCTCATGAAAACTCGAACACCCTAGATCCAGTGGATTCATCAAACCCTAAATTCAACAGTGGATCTAGAAGTATGTGAGAGTTTTTGTGATGCAAATTGTAATTCCAGTTTACTATGTACTACATAGTTAATTAGTGCATAGTAAAGTAAATAGGTAGGGAATATCAAAGGAGTAAATGGTACATGGAAATGTTACTCCAACCATTGACGTAGTCAAGTAAGAACTCAAGGATTTTTTCCTTGTTACTATTGATAAATGATCCTAGTAGTTAGTTACTTGAAGTAATTAGGATGAAAAAGGGGGATGTGAGGGTCAACGGACGGAAAAGATATGGATCAAGCTCAAAAGGCTTCATCAAGATATCCAAGATAAGGGGGAGGATGGATCCTCAACTCCCATTAGTCATGAAGATTGTCATCCTCCTTGATTGGAGGATGGAATCTCTCTTGTGGTTCATTGGGCCCAAGGATTCTCATCCTAAATTCAATTGGATGGCAATTCCTTCTCAAAATCTCATTGGCCCTTGGAGGATGAGGAGGCCATTGATTGGTGCAAAAGGATTTCGAAGATCTCATTGGACAAGGGAAACAAGCTCAAGGGGTCATGGAGGCTCACCAAGGAAGGGGGCAGGGGGTGTGTGTGAAAAAGCAAGAAGGAGGAGGAGGAGGAATGAGAGGAAGATTGGTTGTTAGTTCTTATGTGTGCAAGAATCAAGCATAGGAAGAATGTGTGTAAGAATTAGGCATGGAAAAAACTTGTGTAGCAAGTACTTGTTGCGAAGCCTCTGGACTTCTGGTTGATTAATTTTTTTTCTCAAATCCACCATTGGATTTGCGTCAAAATTAAATTAGTCTTAGTTTGGAAGGTGTAGAGGCTTTTCTCCAAGTTTCAGCTTGATCGGTTTTGCTGTGGGGAAGTTGCAGGTGTTGGAAGTAGAGGGTGTTGAAAAGGGTTTCATGGAAGGATTTCCATGGTGAAGCCTCTGGACTTTTGGTTGATTAATTGTTCCTCCCAAATCCACCGTTGGATCTGCTTCAAAATTAAATCAGTTTTAGTTTAAGAGCTGCAAAAGCTTCTCTCCAAGTTTAAGCTTGATCGGTTTTGCTATGGGGAAGTGCAGGTGTTGGAAGTAGAGGGTGTTGAAGAGGGTTTCATGGAAGGATTTCCATGGTAAAGCCTCTAGACTTTTGGTTGATTAATTGTTTCTCTCAAATCCACCGTTGGATTTGTGTCAAAATTAGATCAGTCTTAGTTTGGAAGGTGTAAAGGCTTCTCTCCAAGTTTCAGCTTGATCGGTTTTGCTATGAGGGAGTTGCAGGTGTTGGAAGTAGAAGAGGTTGAGATGTTTGTTTTGTTTTCCTCAATCAAAGCAAGTAGTTTTAGTCTCGGGCTTAACTTTGGACAAAAACATAAAATAAAATAAAAAACCTATGAGATTTGGACACAACGCGTTAGATCATTAGTGAATTCACTACGTACTTTGAACCACTTACTTGTTAGACTACAACTACATAGTAGTTCCACTTCCGACCGGGTTTTATGTGAGTGCATATCTTAATGGTGAAGGTGTGCAAATAATCCTCACACCTAGAGGACTTTGAATTCAAATTTGCTCCATCGATGCCAAAGAACAACAAATAACACAAGGTACAATACATGTTCACGTGACAGAAAAACTAAATCCAATAGCAATTTTCACACAAATGTATGTAGAGCGGGTCATTAATCAAATTTTCCAACAACAAGGAAAATAATTCATAATTGTGTTGAGAATTCAAGCTCAACTAGTTAGGTTTCCTTAATTACTGGAATAGGAAAATAACTGAGTTACTTTCACAAGGTTGAATTACTTTCGTTACTTATTTTAGTTTGGTTATTTGTGGTTTGGTCTTTTAGTTAAAAACCATGGTGTTGATGGTTTGGCTCTCTTTTCTTCATTACACAAGTTTGTGTATTTCATGTGACAAGAACCTTGGAGAGTTCTTGATGTTGTGTTTGTGTTGTGAGCATTATGTTGTAGTTTCTTTTCAATAAAGATTTATGTTTGCATTTGAGTAGATCTCCTATTTGATAACATGGTATCAGAGCTTAGGTTGTTTGGTGAGAAAGTTGAAAGAGATCTAAAGCTAAAAAGTCTCTAGAACTAGAGCTTGAGAGTCTCTAGTAATATCATAGGAGTTTGTCAAGTGCAAAAGAGAAACAAAGAAAGGAAAAAATGTGAAGAGAAAGAAAAAAAAAAAAAAAAAGGTGAGAGGAGATCAACATATAAAAGTTGTGGAAGTCAGATCTTTAAATCTAGATCTAGATTTACTGTGGAAAGATATTGGAGTGAAACTTGGCGAGGTTATAGAAGACTATAGGACGTTTCTATTCTCAAAGTTTCAAAATAAAAGGATATGTTTTGTGAGAGTTATGAGCTTTTGAAAACTCTGTGCCAGATTTGGTTTTTTGGTCATATCTCCTTTGTTTAAGCTTTTTTGGATCTGCAGCTTTGTGATCTTATAGATCATATAGGAATATATGTGTGAGAGAAATTTCATGTCATTTGGATTTGTATTAAGAGAGATCCAAGCATCTGAAGTTTCAGTCTCAATTTTGAAGTCAGTTTCTTTTGAAAGTGATATCTCTTTGTGGTCATCATCAATAAGGTTGAAATTTTGAACAGATATAGAAGACATATATCTTATGTGTTTCCAAAAATCTTAAGGATTTTGAAGTTGCTGAGAGCGAGTTGTAAGTCATTTTGTGTTTAGGTCCCAGTTTGAGGTGACTTCAAAGAAGTAGCAAAATCTCTCACTTTATGAAGTTAAATGAACTGAAATTTTGAGAGAAGGTAGTAGACATAGTTGTTCATGTTTCACTAAAATTTTAGAGTGATCCAAGGTCATATGTGAGCAGTGTAGCTTTGCAAAGTTGCTATGACAGAAGTTTGTTTTGAGAAGACATTAAAACAAAGTTTTGAAGTGGAGCAAATACAACTTGGGAGAACTTGAAGGAAGGAGTTTGAAGATTGGGAAGCGCAAATACATTATCAAGACCTTCATACAAAAGTGTGGTATGTAATCATGTACTTAATACCATACGAAATATTATACGAGATATGTACCTATACGTAAAACCTATGTATAGTATAAATTTTGTATAATACTCAAGACATACATACATATGCAAGGTCCATCTTGTTCAGCCCTAACCCTAACCCTAATCCTAGAAACCTAGGAAGGAAAACCCTAACCCTAATCCTAGAAACCCAAGGAAGGAATTAGAATCATTGTGAAAACCTAAGAAGACATTGAGTGGTGCCTTGAGAGATGGCGGATGGTCTTTTTCAAATTGCAATTGAGAAACTAGACAAGAACAATTTCCAAGTGTGGAAATTTAGGATTATGAATTTCTTGATGGGGAAAGGCTACTGGGAATTCATAATTGGTGATGAGAAAGAACCTCCTCTCCCAGAAAACCCCACACAACAACAAATTCAAGCCAATAAAACTTGGCATGAAAAAGCAAAGAAAGTCTTGTATTGGCTTTTTGTGAGTGTGTCTGATTCCATGATTGTGCATATTCAAGATGCAAAATCACCCAAGCAAGCTTGGGATACATTGGTGAAGATGTACAACACCAATACACAAGCCTGCAAAATGCTGTTGAAACAAGAGTTGCATAATCTACATAAAAATAAAATGAACATCCATGATTATTCTACAAAGGTGAAAAACCTTGCAGATGTTCTTGCATCTATAGGAGCCCCTATAGATGATGAAGATTTAGTGACCGTGACCTTAAATGGACTTGGAAAAGACTATAGCCAGTTCCGTACTTCAATTGCAGTTCGAGAAACATTTCCCAATTTCCAAGACTTAATAACATTACTTATAAATGAAGATATGAGAATTGTTGGTACTTCATCCAATGAAGGATCACAAGAAAGTGCTTTCTATTCAAATACCAATAGAAGTAGAGGTAGAGGTGGTAAAACTTCATTTCGAGGTCGACCCGGAAGCTCGCATGGTGGACATCATCAACATGAAGGTCAAGCTCATGGAGGTGGACGAGGAAACTTTAGAGGAAGAGGAAGTCGTGGAGGTTGTGGTGGAAGTCATCGAGGTCAACAACTAAATAGCGATTCAAATTGCTACTACTGCGGGAAACCTGGGCACATGGCAAAAAATTGTTATCAAAGGGAGCATGATGCACGAAATGGAAAGTTGCAACAAGGGAATTATGCATCAACTAACAATCAAGGTGATGAGCAACTGTTTATGATGCAGCACATGGCAAATTCAATGATAAGAGGTGTATTAGACAACAATGTTTGGTATGTGGATTCTAGAGCTTCAAACCACATGACTAGCCATGGAGAATGGTTTACAGACGCAAAGGATTTGAAGACACCAAGGTTTGTGGAAACTGGTGATGACACTACGCATCCCATCACACAAATTGGCAAGGTGCCATTGTCCATGCAAGATGGGCAAACAAAATACCTGAAAGATGTACTTCATGTTCCAACCATAACAAAAAAATTGGTCTCCGTAGGCCAAATGGTGGAACAAGGTTTACAGGTGACATTCAACTCAAATGGATGTTTTGTGGAAGACATGAAGAACCAAGGCAAATTGATTACAAAAGGGGAAAGGAATGGACGAATGTTCACCTTGGATGTGAACATGCCTTAGGTGAATTCCATGTTATTCACACATGGAAAAGGAGCTGGAGACATTGGAATTTGGCACAAGCGGGTTGGCCATGTTAATCTCCAACGTCTTAAGCTCATGGAGAAACAAAAACTTGTTGGAGGTCTTCCCAAATTTGGAGCAGAAGAGGTGATGTCGGAGGTTTGTGAAGCATGCCAATTGGGGAAGCAAGCTAGGCATCCATTCCCAACTCAAACAACTCATGTAAGTTCCAAACCTTTGGATATGATCCACTTAGATGTGTGGACCACGAAAACAGAATCCATTGGAGGATGCAAGTACTACATGAGTTTCATTAATGACCACACAAGGAAGGTGTGGGTCTATTTCATGAAACACAAAGGTGAAGTGTTTCAACATTTTTTGAATTTCAAAGTAATGGTGGAGAAGGAGAAGGGTGTGAGCATCAAATGCCTAAGGTCCGATGGAAGGGGAGAGTATTTTTCAAATGAATTCAGTGATTACTTGAAGGAGCATGGGATTCAAAGGAAATACTCATGTAGTTATTCGCCACAGCAGAATGGAATTGCTGAAAGGAAAAACAGGCACATTGCAGAAATAACACGTGCCATGTTGAATGAGAAGAATTTGCCAAATTACTTTTGGGCTGAAGCGGTAGTAACTGCTGTCTACATCATGAATCGAACACCCACAGTGGCAGTTCATGGCATGACACCTGAAGAAAAATTCACAGGCAAGAAACTCGATGTTTCACACCTCAGAGTGTTTGGTTGCATTGCATACGTGCATGTCCCTGATGAAAAGAGATCAAAACTAGACCCAAAAGCTGAGAAGTGTATCTTCATTGGATATTCCTCAGAACAAAAGGGATACATATGTTTCAATCCTTCCGCTCGGAAGTTGCAAGTGAGTAGAAATGTTGTGTTTGATGAAATGGCTAGTTGGTACTCACCACTGAAGGTAGTAGAAGATGAAGAAGCTAGAAATGGTGGTGTTTCATTAAATGTGGAACAAGAATCACAATTAATTAGTGCACCATAAGAGTCTTCAATTAATGGGTCCAGTAGCACTCCATGGAAAGGAAGATTAAGATCTTCAAACATTGTACATGGTAGTTCTCAAAGATCATCTAGAAGCTCTCATGTAGATGGTGAATCAAGTGAGTCAGAGAAGAGTGAGGGTGAAGAATCAAAAATCACCTCAGTTATTACTCCTGGAGCTCGCATGGTCAAGAAAGCTTTGAAAACACTTGACAACAACAGTGGAGTACGAAGATCCACACGAGTCAAGTACCCTGTACAAATATTCACATATGATGGCTTTGTAGCTCATCATTACGCATACATGGTGAGAGTTATACAAGAGGTTGAACCCACTTGTTTTGAACAAGTGGTTGGAAACCCTAAGTGGGATAATGCCATGGATGAAGAGATGGCAACTTTGGATGCGAATGCTACTTGGGAATTGGTAGCTTTACCAAAAGATAAGAAAGCAATTGGGTGCAAATGGGTGTACAAAGTCAAACACAATGCAGATGGATCTGTGAGCAGATACAAAGCAAGATTGGTTGCCAAAGGTTATGCCCAAACGTATGGCATAGACTATGAGGAGACCTATAGTCCAGTTACCAAAATGACAACTGTAAGAGCAATTATTGCTATGGCAACAACAAAAGGATGGTCTTTACATCAAATGGATGTAAAAAATGCTTTTCTTCATGGAGATTTACAGGAAGAAGTGTACATGGAACAACCACCAGGTTATGTGGACCAAACACATCCTAATTTGGTTTGTAGGTTGAAGAAAGCTATGTATGGCTTGAAGCAAGCACCTAAAGCTTGGTCAGACAAGATAGGTCAGTATCTTGTCACAAGTGGATTTCAACATCCAATGTAGATTTTTCACTATACGTGAAAAAGACAGATCATGGGATTGTAGTCATAGTCATCTATGTTGATGACTTGATTATCACAGGAGATAGTGATGCAGACATCTCTAATCTAAAAAAGCTTTTGAAGCAAAAGTTTAAGATGAAGGATTTGGGAAAATTGCGTTATTTCATCGGCATTGAGGTAATCAAGTCCTCTAACAGGATATGGTTACTACAAATGCAATATGCCTTAAACAAATTGTCCGAATATGGGATGACGTGTTGTAAACCCATTTCAATTCCATTGGAGCAAAATGTGAAGTTAAGTGCAGATGAAGGAGACCTCGTGGAGGATACCACTATGTACAGACGTATAGTGGGGAGTTTGATTTACATGACCATCACAAGGCCAGATTTGAGTTATGCAGTTGGAGTGGTGAGTCAATTCATGCAAACACCACGAAAGCCACATTTGGATGTAGTGAGGCGCATACTAAGGTACATAAAACATACCTTGCAGTGTGGAATTTTTTATGAAGCCAAAAGCTAGTTACAAGTACATGGATACACGGATGCTGATTGGGCTGGCAATGTTTCAAATAGAAGATCAACCAGTGGTTTCATGTTTTCTTTTGGAAGTGGTGCTGTTAGTTGGAGCAGTAAGAAACAACCAATAATTGCATTATCAAGCACGGAAGCAGAATATAGAGGTGCAGCAATTGCTGCATGTGAAATATTTTGGTTACAAAAACTACTCTTAGATTTGGGACAGTCAGTGGATGCTCCTGTTGTCATCTATTGTGATAACATTAGTAGCATACTACTTGCTAACAACCCGGTCTATCATGCTAGGATAAAGCACATTGAGGTGCACTACCACTTTATTAGAAAAAAAGTTCTAGCAAAAGAAATTGACCTTATTCATGTTAGTACCGAAGATCAAGTTGCTGACATTTTCACACAGGCTTTAGGTACAAACAAGCTAAGAAAGTTTAGAAAAATGTTTGGTGTACAAGAAGTGGATTTGAGCTTGAGGGGGAGTGTTGAGAATTCAAGCTCAACTAGTTAGGTTTCCTTAATTACTGAAGTAGGAAAATAACTAAGTTACTTTCACAAGGTTGAATTACTTTCGTTACTTATTTTAGTTTGGTTATTTGTGGTTTGGTCTTTTAGTTAAATACCTTGGTGTTGATGGTTTGGCTTTTTTTTCTTCATTACACAAGTTTGTGTATTTCATGTGACAAGAACCTTGGAAAGTTCTTGATGTTGTGTTTGTGTTGTGAGCATTATGTTGTAGTTTCCTTTCAATAAAGATTTATGTTTGCACTTGAGTAGATCTCCTATTTGTTAACAAATTGTTCAATGTCTTGTATTATTTTGGCCGAAGAAGAAGATGTTGAAGATGAAAATCAATGGCCTTTGTAATGATGAAAAAATCACAATAAACATTTTCCTAATGTCGCATTCTTTGCTTGGCAAGTTTTGAGTATTCCAAGATCTCATATTAAAACTGAAAACATTTTTAGCATTACTAAAATATTGACAACTTTGTGACAATGTTAGTTGTGAATGTAGAACTTGGACAAATTGGTGATTATTTTGAAAAATTGACCAATTGATACGAAGATGTGATGTGTTCTTGCTTCTAAAGGAATGGAGTAATTATTTGTTTCTTAGGACTAACTTGATGATTATGAGAATGAGCTTGAAGAGGTTTGATAATAAAAACCTCTAATTATTTTCTAGTGCTTGGGAATTCAACATTAGTTGAAATGTTAAGTCCATGTGTATGACTATTTTGGGAATGAGGTGCAAGGATTAAGAAAACAAAAAACATTATTAAATTTGTGCTTGAGTTGTAGCTTGTAGCTCTATTTGATTATGTAATCGTTTCTACAAAATGTAAGATTGTCTTGAACATTAGGTGCCACAATTGAAAAAACAAGTGCATTCGAAGTTTTATGTAAACTACAACTTGGTTTGGATATCCAATACTTGTAGGTGCCTATGACCTTTGAGAAGTGTGTTATAAACTTTTGTCAAAATTTGGAATAACCTTGAGCAAATACTTACTATGTTTTTTAATGCAGTCATTTTTACAAGTGAATGTTTACAAGTGAATGAGGATGTATATGATGGACTATGAACACCTCAATTGTCGATCATGTCTTGTGTTTTTGAAAGATTTTTTGAACAAGTTTTAGTTTTGTTTGAATCTTGATATGGAAGGGTTGAGGATTGGCAATTGAATAATGAATACCTGTTAGTGTTGTAATAGTTGATCAGGTTTATGATTATGTGAAAAATTGCATCATCAATGGGGAAATTATCAATACCAAAATTTCTATATATCTACATGTTGATATCAAAGTCCATAAGATGTATGTTGATACCATTACATTTTCATTTCATATCCTATATATATCATATTTTAAAATGCTTTGATACCATTATGCATATGATATCAAAATTGTGGAGAAGCCTATGTACCAGTATGGGGCTAGTATCACAGAGTGTTGATACCAACCCAACACTTGTTACGATGTAAAAAATTCCTTTGTTGGAAAACTTATTATTTTTTACAGTTGGATTGTTTTGCATCTTTCCATCATTCTATGCTATATTTATTTTGGCCAATCTATACTATTAATTGCGTTGGTCCGTCTGTCCGTCCGTGACATGACAATTCTGGCAACGTTTTCTGTGGCAAAGCCGACCACAGAGATTTTCTATGGCGGAAACGACGCTGGTTTTTTTTTTTTTTTTTTTTTTTTTCGCCCTTTTCCAGCGGGCTGGCCTTTTCCGGCATAGTTTCGACAGAAACGAGGTCCAGTGTCCGTCCGTGACGTTTTTTTTTTTTTTTTCCCCGGTGGGCCGGCCTTTTCCGACATAGTTTCGACAGAATCGAGGTCCAGTGTCCGTCCGTGACAATTTTTTTTTTTTTCGCCCTTTTCTGGCGGGCTAGCATTTTTCGGCATCGTTTCGACAGAAACAAGGTCCAGCCATTGATCGCGTCGTCGTGTGTGTCACAGTGTCCGAAGGTCACGGGTACCCACTAGTAATATTCAATTTCACGAACTTACATCAAAATATGTATCATAATCCGGTTTCAAACTTTAATGATCTGAAACTCATTTTTGAACATTAAAAATTGATTTTTATTTGTTGATTCCTTACAACTTCTCTATTGAGATGCATTACAAAAGAGTTTCAAAACGTTGTAAACTTTAGCTTTTAGGGGATGAGGGCCGTCATGACTTCACCCAAATAATTCGGTGCAGTACAACTCGCATCTTTCGTACCCACGTGAGACAGACTACTTTGGACGTGTTTAAATGGGCATGTTATTCTGGGAATGGCCCCATCTTGAGACTTTACCCCACATCTAAAGAGCTTTTAAAATTTCTACTTTGTACTTGAATCCGCCTCTTAGAAAGGGGTTCGAACCCAGATTGAAATCAGTTATGAACAGATTCGAAAATTTAGGCAGCCAATGAGAATGCTCAGCATGCACTCCACGGGTTTAGTTTTTTTCTGTTTCATTGGCTTTGGGTTTTTTCTTTCACTAGTGGGTACCCCTGACCTTCGGACACTGTGACACACACGACGACGCGATCAATGGCCCGCCGGAAAAGGGCGAAAAAAATAAATAAATAAAAGAAAAAAAAAAGGTCACGGACGGACATTGTACCTCGTTTCTGTCGAAATTACACCAGAAAAGGCCAGCCCACTGGAAAAGGGCGAAAAAAAAAAAAAAAAAAAAAAAACGTCACGGACGGACACTGGACCTCGTTTCTGTCGAAACTACGCCGGAAAAGGCCAGCCCGCCGAAAAAGGGCGAAAGAAAAAAAAAAAAAAAACCAGCGCCGTTTCCGCCATAGAAAATATCTGTGGCCAGTTCCGCCACAGAAAACGCTACCAGAACTGTCACGTCACAGATGGACAGACGGACCAATGCAATTAATAGTATAGACTAATGGGTGCCCGTGACCTTCGAACACTGTGAAGTCCCCCGGATTCTTTGAAAAGGGCGGAGAAAAAAAAAAAACCCTGGTATTAACCCTGGGCAGCCCGCCGGAAAAGGGCGAAAAAAAAAAAAAAAAAAAAAAAAAAAAAAAAAAAAAACTCTGGTATTAACACTGGGCAGCCCGTCGGAAAAGGGTGGGGAAAAAAAAACCCTGGTATTAACCTTGGGTAGGTCCGGCGCCTACACAACGAACCCGCCGAAAAAGGGCGGAAAAAAAAACAAAAAAACCCTAGTATTAACCCTGGGCAGCCCGCCGGAAAAGGGGGGGGGAAAAGAAAAAACCCTGGTATTAACCCTAGGCAGATCGCTGGACCTCGATTTTCAGGACCTGGACCTTGATTTCAAGACCTAGTCCTATTCGTCCGTCGAGGTCCTGTCCATTCATCGAGGTCTTGAAACCAAAATCAGCACCTGGATGGACAGACAGACGGACAGACACCATGTTTGCTTTAATATATAAGATTTCTGTTTCCAGTGTGATCTCGTTCATTCTGATCATGTTCTCAAAGGATTCCCCCCATGCATTCTCCAAGAGGTTCCCAATAGCACCTCCATTTTATCCCATATTGTTTGGACACAGTTTAACTTTCATGTATAAATTGTAAAGAGGAAATAATTGCCATGTTTCTATTGGGGACTGCCCCATTTTCTAAAAAAATTAGTCACCATGAATGTGTCGCCTTCCAAAAAAAACTGTGGTGGCACCCATGAAGAGGGGGCCCCTTTTTACACCTATTGTGGTTTGCATAATTAGATGAGGTGCCTTTCAATTTCAATTTTCTTCTTGCAATGAGCCAATTTGATTTGCCCATTGATCCCAAAGAAAAAAAACTCCAATGGAGGAAATAGAAGGTTCTATTTTGAAGTATAGTGTTCCTCCCCTTCGACCCACCTACACATCTACTATATTAATTGCCTTGTCCGTCCGTGTGTTCGTTCGTCCGTCGAGGTCCTGAAATACGAGATCTTGAAACCCAGATCGGGACCCGTTTGTCCGTCTCTTTGTCGAGGTCCTGAAACCCAGATCGAGGTCTTATCCGTTTGTCCGTCTGTCCGTCTATTTTTGTCCGTCTGTATGTCTGTCCGGGGATTGCTGGTGAGTCTGTTTTCTGACGAGGGCTATATATTTGTAGGGGAGGGGCCGGGTATTAAAAATTGTAACAAGGCCGGTTGTGGATCAAGCCGGGTATCAAGGTTGATATTCACCTTGAACTGTCTGGAACCCGGCGATTCTTTGAAGTTTCTTCACCCACCCAAACTGGGGGTTCTCTTTTAGAAATTGTAACAAGGCCGGTTGTGGATCAAGCCGGGTATCAAGGTTGATATTCATGGTTCTCAAAATAATACCTGGTTATTATATATCTCTGTGGTTCTCAAACGTGAAAAAAAAAAACAAATATCCACCTTGAACTGTCTGGAACCCGGCAGTTCTTTGATGTTTTTTCACCCACCAAACTGGGGGCTCTTTTGATTCTGCTAATTTTCAGATACCCGGAACTGATGGTTCTGAATTTTCAAATCCACAGATCCGGCGGGTATGTAATACCCTTCCCCCATCGCCCTTTTCCCCACATTTGTTAATACCAGGGTTGTTTTTTTTTTTTTTTTTTGGGGCAAATTTTTCAAGTAGGTCCATTGGCAAGGATCCTGAGCATTAATTACATTAAATGATGACGATCCTACTCAGGCTATAGCATTTTTTTAAAAAATAAAAAAATATGGCAAATTTAGTACAACAATGTAGGGGCACCTCACAGTGACCGGAGGTCGCGGGTACCCACTAGTTTGAAATGAGGACAACATTTGCCATATGGGATAAAAGTGAGGTGCTATTGGGAACTCTTTGGGAAACATATCGGGAGCTTGGGAACTCTTTGCATCGACCACCCTCTACCCTCCCCCAAGAACAAAAAGGAAAAGGAAAAAGCTTGCAACTGTGACTGTCAACTGTCCAAGTGGAAAGTGAACAGTGGACAGTCCTCTCTCTGCACCAAACACAACTTGAAAGAAAAAACCTAACCCCACCCATAAGAAAAAAAAGGGGGACCCATTCAATTCATTACGCGACTTCTCATTGGTTGCATGGAAACTCTATTCCTAAAATTTGGCTGCCTTTATTTTGGCATGGACTAAAGAGTCCTTTGTTTTGGGAACATTGGGAACTCCCCGATAGAACCACCTCTTTGGACCAGGAGTTGCAAAATAGAAACAAATGTGCTCCTTATGGGCTACCCTTTTCAGTTTATATACATGAGAGTTGAATTTTGGGCAACCATACTGGGATAAAAAGTGAGATGCTATTGGGAACGATTGGGGAACAATTTGGGAACTCAAAAAATCTGATGGGAACATATAGGGAGAATGATGGGAACAAGGGGAAAAAGGCAAAAGATTTCTCCCCCTTCTTCCCAAAAAGAAAAAGGATCGGACCCCTCATGAGTCCATGCTAAGCCTTTCATTGGCTGCATGGAAACTTTTGTTTCCAAAAGTGTTTATGTCACTATTTTTGGCCTGGCCTAATGGCATGACAACACCACCAAAAAAGAAGAGGGAAAAAATTTCTCCACCCACTGCCCCACCCAAAAGAAAAAGGGTTTTGGGGTTGGGGGGGGGGTTTTTTCTTTCTTTTCTGTTCCCAATGTGGTATCCTTGTGTTCCAATCATGTTCTCCAAGGGTCCCCCCCCCCCTCCCCAAGAGTTCTTCAGGACGTTCCCAATAGCACCTTGATTTTATCCGAATTTTATCCATGAACAAGGGGACCTATTGTTATTCATATTAATTACTTCATTAATTACTCTCATTAGTCCCCGCTGAGCATGCAAATGTGGTTTCCAAAACTTTGGCCACCATTTTTGGCCTAATACCCGTTTCCAAGAGCTGGGGTACCTATCTGTTTAATAGAAGGAACAATATACACCATGACCCAATGGCCTTTAGAAAAGCCTATCATTAAGGGCATGACTACCATAAACAACAACCAAAACGAGAAGAAAGTTGTAATTAATGTAAATAAATTGAGTAAAATTTGTTGAAAAAAAAATTTGAAAAAGAGTTTTGATATTTTCTTTGAGTTTATTCATTTAAAAAATAAAACAATTGGGTGTCAATTGATTCTATCAATAGGCTAAAAATTACCCAAAAAAACATTTTGTAAAATATCCAAAAATATGTAGATAGATTTTCAAAAGCTAAGCTTGTTAACTAACCCATGCGACTGTAGAAGTACCAAGTCCTGGTGCAGATTAATTTGCTCTTACAAATCCTCAATTTTTTACAGATTACCGTAGTACTTGGCCATTTCAACACATGTATGTCAGATAATTAATTAATTTTGAAAAAATAATTTCAAAAAATAGATATTCCTAAATATTCACTGTTATCCTTCACAATATTTTTCAACTAGGAAGAAATAATTTTTGAAAATTTGAAAATTTGAAATATATATAATTAATGTCAAATTGGCCAAGGTACTAGGGTATATATATATAGTGTGTCATTGGGGTATATATATACTATGGGGTTTTTGCCATTGTACTGCTGTAGATGCTGGTTCACCCAAGGGCCAAGGCAACTTCGACAGCACCCAGTATTCTAACAATTATCAACAAACAATTACCGTAATACCTTGGCCATTTCCACACCAATTATTGTGTTCTTTTCAAGAATGTTGATTTTTTCAAATTTTATTTCTTCCAAATAGAAAATATATTGTGAAAGATAATAGTGAATATTTAGAAATATTCCATGTTTTGGAATGAAAATTTCAAAATTATTTATTTATTTGCCAGACATGTGTTGAAATGGCCAAGGTACTACTACAATATCAAGTAAGACAAACAGTTGTGAGTCAGATTTATGACCTATCCAAATACACCCCAATGTGATTGTGTAAGGTAAAGCCTTAGGTTACCAAAATAAGGGCGCACAAGTCAAATATTTTACAACTCAAAAATATAATCCTCAGGAAAATCCTCTAAAAGAAAACAAAATCCTTCAAGATAGTATAACTCTGTCAAGTTTCAAAACAAGCCAAAATATCATTGTTCTAGAATCCTCATATAAAAATAGACCTATTATTTTACCCAGGAACCCAAAATCCCTTAAGCTACTATACTTTATGATGAGTTTAAAAACACAATATCCTTGTCTTGGTAGGCAAGGCCAACAAACAAGTGGGAGGGAGAAGGAAAGAAAACAAGGAAGAGAAGTGGAGTAGATTCCATGTGGCCGACCCAAGACCACCAACTGGATTCCCCCTTATCAAAACATTTATCCGAATAAAAAATCCCAAGGATGACATAGGCAATGAACATTTGTGAAAAATATGATGTCATATTCAATGAAAAAAAATGTTAAATGCATCCCTCAAAAGTCTACTTAGTGTGATGTTCACGTTAAGTCTCCCACATACAACTCCTTCAGGAAAGCCACACAATGCTTGAATTCATATGAAAAGCTTATGAAAGTAGGGAGTGGATTATTGCATATAGCTTGAAAAATGAGTTCCATCAATAATTCTATGGAGTTGTTTCAAGGGCAAGTTCTAACATGGAGTACATTAGCACTTGTGGTAAGTTTGGTTGTGGTAGCAATTCTTCACAAAGTTCATTCATTGATCATATACTTGTGGTGGACACCTATAAGATTACGGCATATCATGGAGAAACAAGGTTGGAAGGGCCCAAAGACATTTCACATATTGGCTGGAAACATGCATGAAATCATAAAGTTCCGTGACGAAGAATTGTTGAAGGATTTGGCCATTCGAAACTTTGATATTGGGTCTCGAATCTTGCCTCAATATGTTTTGTATTCTCAAAAATATGGTACCTCAACTACACCATGCTACCTTTAAGGTGCATAATTATAAGGTTTTTATATGTCCATGATGTGGTCAAATTCTTGAGGTTGGAAAATTTATGAGTTTTCTCTTTACAAATGTCATCAAACATTACGTTAATAAATTCTATTTGCGTCTTCCTATATACTTGTGGAAATTGATGATTTTAAATTCATTTCATTTCAAAATGAAATTTGTTGAAATGAAATGAAATGACATAGAACACCTTTCAATTCATGTCATGCAAGGTGAAAGCATGGTAAAATATATAAAAAAGTAGTTATCTCCAAGGCAATAAAAAATGGTTCAGTATTTACACAAGTAGAAGAAAGTAGATTGAAAATAATCGAAAATAACATAATAAAAACATGGTGCTTTTCTCTGAGTTTATAATGAGGTGATTACAAAATTTGAAAAACTTTGACACAATAACAAATATGTTTGAAAATGATTGATCAAATTGAATATAAACCTATTTTCCCGTTAGAGTTTTGATGTACTTTACTATAACATTTAAACATTGAAAAGTTACAATTACATTTTAAAGCTACATCATGTTGAAAATGAGGAATATTCAATAATTCATTTACTTTCATGTACTTGTACAAGTTTGGATAGCCTAAAAACTAGAGGAAAAAATATATTTAATTTTTAAATTTTCATTTGAATGCATTTTAAATATGCGATTAATCAACTTCATTGTGATAAAATTAAAGACTATCCTCATGTTGATTATTAAAGAAAAGAAATTTTACTTTCAATATAGTAAAATTTGTTTATGGCTACTTGTTTTTTTTTGTGACAACAAATATAAATTGTCTACTTTGCCAACGCCTTGCAATTGAACCTTGTTATCACTAAATGATAATTTTAAAACCATTTGCATGTACTAATCTTATGTTGAATATAATGTGAAAAATGAGTGTAAATTTTATAAATAATTAAAATGATATATTTAGTTGACTACATGAAGTTTTTAAAAGTGCAACCTAAACATGCATTTTTTTCCCAAATGATTCATAAAACTTTCGACCTCAATTCATTTATTTTCTATTGACATAGTTATTATTTGACGTACCTTTGGTGTTGTGACGAATGTGTAGGTGACAAGTTTTTTTACTCTCGAGGCCCCAAGTTTAGAATTGTGGTGACAGATCCAAATCTTGTGAAAGAAATCTTAACAAACAAGTTATATTACAAAGAACCTCCAAATATCATGGTAAAACTTGCTTTCTTTGGAGAAGGATTGTTCACATTGAATGGTAGAAATTGGGTTGAACGTCGTCAAATTATGGAGCCTTCTTTTCACCATGAAACCCTCAAGGTGCCATTTCAAACCATTAATACCAAAAATGATAGACAAATTTTATTAAGTGAAAAAAATTATCCACTCAAATATAAAACTTTTAGATATGAATATTTATACACTACTAATATGACGTAATGTGTTGGGAAGGGATTTACAAAATCGTTATTTTAAAGAGTTCAATGGAATCATTTTGAATGTGCCTTGAACCTTCCAAAGTAAGGTCCAATGATATCATTTTTTGTTGGGTGGTGACACTCAAAACAATTAGAGAAATGATAAGTTTCATCGTAGTTCAATGTTTTTTTTAACATCATGACCAAAACTAAAAGGCTATGAAGAAAAAAAAGGTCCTTTTAGGTAGACAAGAGTTATATTATGGGGGCAAAAATTGAAAGTAATTATTAGATTTAGGTCTTACAATTACTTGCAAATATAATCAAAGAATTCAAATTGTCATTTCAACAAAGTTGAAATTTAATAGAAGCTAATTTTGTTCATAATCTTCCCTATTCAAAGCTTATTCAAAACTATGGGTCTTCAAGATGACTAAATTTTACCCTTCAAGTCTTAACCATGTTGGTAATTATCCTCGGTAGCATCTATGCAAGAATACAAGCCTCATTCAGACCCATAATTATTCATAAGTCGATAGCCTTGACTTGTAGCAAATCATTATCAAACTAATGGCTTCATGTGCCCAATGAACTAAAGTCAAATTTTTGTATTATTAGTTTTTGGCACATGAATGACTGCATGTGACTAAGGAGGGAAATCAAGGCAAGAGGGTGGGGTAGGTTGTGGGGAAACACAAATTGTCCATCCTATTGTAAACTTACTTCTGGAGGTTTGTAGGGAATGGTTAGCACAATGGCGAAGGCTACCACACTAGTGTTGGATACGTGGGAAAAGAAATTACAAGATGTAAGAGGTTCGACTAAATTGGAAATTAACAATGATATGGGCATCATAGCATCAAGTGTCATTTCCCAAACAACCTTTGGCAACAACTATAAGGAAGGACAACAAATGTTTGAACATATGGAAACCCTTGTTCACATTTTCAGTAAAGCTTTCACGAATCCCTTTTTTTTCCTACCTGGATATAGGTTATTTCTCTCTTTCACTCTCTTTTTGAATGAAAATGCAACATGTCACATTGCCCCATGTGTGAACGTGAACGGGCCTCTAATTAGCCTACAACAAAATACATTTTGGTTAATAATGCAATCTTCAAAATCATCATTTTACATGTGATTAATGGTAATTGAATGTTGTTTATATTTATCATGGAACGTCACATGTTTGCATTGGAATTGGTGGAATCATATAAAAA
Source organism: Sphagnum contortum (assembly GCA_963920785.1). NCBI lineage: Eukaryota > Viridiplantae > Streptophyta > Sphagnopsida > Sphagnales > Sphagnaceae > Sphagnum > Sphagnum contortum. The sequence continues at coordinate 15,652,796 of OY987290.1, read as the reverse complement.
GGCAAAATCCAAATAATATGCAAGCCACAAAAAATCTTTAAAAGTTCATCTTGCATTTTATTGAAGAATTATTATTCAAAAGTTTATATGTATTGCATCTAGACTTTGATTTGTACAAGGACTCAAAAAAATGTCTTGTTTTTCATTACAGGTTCTTTCCCACTACAAGAAATCGAAAGATTTCAAAATTAATCCAAAAAAATGAAAAAATACTTAAACAAATAATTCAATTTCGACAAGAGCAAGCAAGAGTGGATGAATCTTTTGTTGCAAAGGACATCTTGGATTTCATGATGTCAACTAACTCTAACAATAAAAAGGTTGTTGATGGGACTACAAGCCAATTAAACATTCAAAATCTTGTTGATGAATGCAAGACCTTATTTTTAGCGGGCTATGCAACTACAACTTCATTTTTGACATGGACAATGTTGCTTTTAGCTGAATACCCCGAATGGCAAGAACGTGCCCGAGTAGAAATTCAAGAGGTTTGTAGCTTCAACAATGACATCAATGCTACAAAGCTCAACCAAATGAAAATTGTGAGTACCTACTTTTATAACTTTGAAATGTTATGCAAGTTGAATAATTGTTACATGCTTATTTGTGTGAAATGAAGTATTTCCATCATAAATAAAAACTAGGCATAGATGGATCTAAGGACATAAAGGAATGTACGCAAATTAGGTAAAGCTTCAAAGTTGAATGAATTGAAATTATTCAACAACACTTTTGCATTGGTAATAAGGTCTTGAGATGTTATGTGTTTATCAAAACACCAAATTACATGGTTATGCATAAACCTTGTATCAAAATTTCAACTCAAATGTAGAAAAAGGTTTAACTACCAATTTTGCCACATGATTCAATTTTTTCTCAAATCACATTTTTGAATAGGTGGGGATGATATTGAACGAAGTGCATCGGTTATTCCCTATTCTTCCACAACTAACAAGGGTGGCATCAAAGGATATGCAACTAGGAGACATTTTTGTGCCTAAGGGCTTAGTCTTGGAAATTCCAGTGTTTCATATGCACCATGATCCTAAGCTATGGGGAGAGAATGTGATGGAGTTTGATCCTAATAGGTTTGCAAAAGGTGTGTCAAAAGCTTGTCAACATCAACAAAGTTTCATACCATTTTCTTATGGGCCCCAACATTGCCTTGGCCAAAACTTTTCTTTGATGGAATCAAAAGTTGTAGTTGCTAGTGTGTTGTCACGCTTCAAACTTTCAGTTTCTCCAAGTTATAAACATTGTCCTGAAAATCTTTTTCTTCATAGCCCAAAATTTGGTGTACAACTTATTATAAAAAAGCTTGACACCTGATCCAATTTCATAATGGATATGTTCATAATACGTATGTAACATCTATTTTACAAGCATTCATAATATGTTAGCATTTTGGTATGAAGAATATTGATGTTAAAAATATGGAAAAGTAATGAACATTTTACAATTTTGATTTTTATATGTTGTAAACTTGTAGCATATTTTGAAACAATTATGTATGTGACATGTGTTCTTGAAATTACAATAAAGTCTTTGCAAATGGTGTGTTTAATTTTGTTTTCTTGAAAATTAGTTTAACCATGTCTATTTATTTTGATTCTATTATTACTTTTGCAAGTTGATATTGCAACAATTTTGGAAGAAAGGGGTAGAAGCCTTTGGTGGTAACATGTGAACTAGTTGTGGTATAACTTTAAATTTTTAAACAATTGTATTAATATCATTTGTTATGCACACAATTTTGATTTGATGAGTAGTTTTGTTTATGTTATTGTTGGAGTATAATTGGTGATCTTTTACAAAAGGATTTAACTAGATTTGGCTACATGTAGAGAGAATTTTTTTTCAAAAATGTAAGATGTGTTACACGAACTTGTAGTTGAAAAATGGCAATTTAATTTCAACCTTTTTCCCCGAAAAATGTGATGTATGAGAGAGAATTTTCCCATAAAATCCTTGGAACAAGTCACATGCATTTTTTTTTCATCAATTGTCAAATTATTGTTAGTAGAGAAAACGTCAATAAGTCATGATTTTTTGAAGGAACCATTGAATTTGTCTTAGTTGGGAATATAAGATTTGTTGTGAATCATTTGGCATGTGTAGGGAATTCTTGATAATTTTTTGTCATCAATTTAAGCTTCTTTTAGGATCCAAGTTTCAAGCAAAAGAAAAAAATAAAATTCCACATAACTTACAAATTTAAATTTGAAAAAATCAAGTTTTTAGGGACAACATGGAATTACATTATAATAGTGTAGGTCATAGTGTAGTAATGAAATTTCATTACTCAACCTTAAAATAAATGCATTTTTATTCATTTCCAACTTACAAAAAAATAGAAATATAAATATAAATAATATTAAAATAAATATATCACAAGAAGGAATCTTATCCTTTTCCACCCTCTCACATTGCAACTATTATTCAATTTGACTACATTTCAACTATATTTAACCATTTAAAGTTTGCTAGTGGTTTATTGCACTAATTAATGGTCAATTTTGTTCATAGTTGTTACATTAACTATGTTGTTCACTTATGAATATAATTTGAACCTTTTATTTTTATAATAATTTTGAATTGCTAACATGGAAATGGATGTAGCTTTTAATTTTATTTATAGAACGCATTATAATGGGTTAAGGATTTTTTGACATTTTTTCAACTATCACCACATGGTACATAAGTTGAACCATCAAATTTTAACATGTTGAAACCATTGTATAGGAGTTGCATTTTACACTTACTATAATTTATTAAAACACATGTAACAATTTAAAATGCCACATTTATATTGAAATGAATTAGTGATTTTTCCACATTTCCTTGAATTGAACCATTCATTTCTAATATGTTAAAATCATTACTCACAAATTACATTTTGCATTTACTAATATATATTGAAACACACATAACAACTTAACATCATAAATTTACAAGCTTAATGGGTTCATTCGAAATTCATGCAAAATTTGTTATTCATAAGTTCATATTATTTAAATGTTTCGTGTTATCTATACATGGAAATCATGTGCATGACTTTCATGTGTAAACAACACAAATAGACATACAACATCCATGTTTAAACATTACAAATAAGTATATGATACTTGTGTTAAAATAATGCACATGATATCAATGTTCAAACAACATAATAAATGAATGACATCCATGTTAATTCCATACTAACCTATGAATAACAAATTTCACACAACAGTTATTACCAAATCTACCCATGAATGCCTCACATTTATACTTGAATGGGTCAATGAATTTTATTGCACATTTTGAATCATTAACATTTGCATATGAGTTGAGTCATTCACTTTGAATGTTATTAAATCCACTACTCACAAGTTGTAGTTTGCACCCACCACAATTTTTTGAAATGGTTGTATAAAAACTTGTAAAGTTTCACATTTATGTTTGAATGGATTAATAGTGATTAAGTCAAAATGTTCATGCATGCAAAGTTTAGGATGCATGTAAACCTTTAAATTATAATATTTTCATATATTAAATTATTTTACATTTATGTAAGTAGAATGTATGTTTTTCCCCTAGTTACTTTTAGGCATCACAAACAAATTTTTTATTATGAATGTTCATGATGCCCCACACCCAAAAAATCACAAAAATAATCCCTAATGTTTTCCCCATTTATTTATCTTAGTGCATGAAAAAACTCCATGTTAAAAAAATGACTTATTTTATGAAAAATTAAGTATTATTATTATTATGAAAAATTATCAATAATTTATACTTGTTATTTTTATTTTAAACACGGGTTATCAATTTCTTTAAACTTGTTTTGTTATAGGTTTATCTGTAAATGTTTAAAAATTAAATTAAATAAATTAAATAAATAAAACATGAATAAATTGTAAGTGGCAATAATAATAATGAAATCAATGATTTTTTTCATATATATATATCAATTGTTTAATCTTCTTCAACATCATCCACAAGAAAATTTAACCATGTTTTGGTTATTAGCCATATATGGAAATACAAATTTGTTATAAGAAAAAAAACATTGTCCCCAAGTCCTAAAACACATTGTAAAATTATATTGTTCAAGAAATATATATAAATGTAAAAAAAAATTTAAAATTAAAAAAAAAATTGGTTCATGTTGATGGCCCTTCCTATGTTCACAAAATGGTGGAAATTTACCACAAAGAAAAACTTGTTGTTTAAATTTATTTAATTCTGAATTTTCACTAGTTTTTCCATTTGTCACCAAAAAAGGAGGGGTCCTATTTACAGCCAACACCATCGAACCCCTGGCACTCTACCGTGACCACTTTCTGACCTAAGATCTTGCACACACATCGCTAGACTCCCAAAGTACCTGATTCTGTCTACTGAACCCATGGTCTACACATTACGCATCAAAAACACACAGCGACAGACAGACCTTCGAAAGCCTAGACTCTTGTCTTCCTTTGTTGACACACACACGGATTCCAGCCAAAGAACAATTCCATTCAATGTTCACAAAAGTATTTACACCTGAGAGCACAAGCTCTCTATTCATCTCCATTCACAGAACTTCAGCAGTTTCAATCAAACCTCTCACTGTCTCTCTCTCCTGAAACTCATCTGTAGCAACGAATCGACTAGATTTACAAGACGCATCGGAAAAAAGAGAGGTATCCAGCCAAATTCGCTCAGCTACAGGTATTTCTTTCACTTAATGTTCATCCAAGAAAACTCCTCTTCTCAATCACTATTCGCCAAAAAGAAAAATCTATCTCTGGCCTCCTCTGCAAAAAAAAAAAAAGATCTCACACTCCTAGAAAACAAAGATGCTTTGCTCCTCAACCCGAATCGCCTCAAAAACCTTCCTGGGGGTTTGTAAGCTTCCCTCCGAAGCCTCCCGTCCTCCGTTCGAATCGGCCATGTTCCCGTTCACAGTCGCCGCCCATCCTTCAGAAGTTCGGCGCCATCACCCTTAATCATCACCCGCCGCCATTCCTCCAAGTACCTAGAACACACCCATCAAAAAGGAAAAACAACAATTGCACTCCATGCAGTAGTGATGAATGCCGAAAAAGATCAGCCAGTTAATTGAACCTAGCCGCCACACCAAACCCTGTATCCCTACAAAGTCGGCCACCTCATTTCGCATGACACATTATTCTCCCAACAAGAATTGCAAAGTTAGGAAATTTTCAAACTAAAAAAAGATGTTGTGATTGGTTGGGGGGTGTGTGTGGGGGGGGGGGGGTGTGTGCGACAATTATTTAAACCCAAAATCTCACCTTGAAATACATTGTTTTTACTTTTTACAAGGAAAAAAATGTAAAATATATTCTTACATCATTAAATAATAATAATAATATGGTGTGATTTTTTCCAAATTTATGTAATTAATAATTTGTATTAGTGTGTGATTTCATCTAAACAAAAATGGTTGTAGTAATTGATTGGTTTTATTGATTACTTAATTAATGTTTCTTCTTGTGGCCAATTTTTGCTAAGTTAACGGGGCAACAACATTAAAAAAAGAGTTTTATGGAAATTATTTTTTGGTCAAATTAAATATATATATTGTCAAATTTTTACAATAAAATATAGTAAGTAACCATAATATTGAAGATTTAAAAAAGTTTCCAACTACACTACTTGTTTATAACCAAATGTGGCAATCTTCCTATGGATGATTACCATTTGAACACCATTGCAATAAATCAAAAATTTGTACTTAATCATATTGGGAAAAATGAAAACTTGCAATCCTACAAAAATTAAAAATATTTTATGCAATGAAAATACAATTATAAAAGATTTAATGAATGCATTTTTAATTTGACATTGAATTTATAAATATTTTAGATCAATTAAAAACATATTTGTGGATTTATTCATGACATGCAATTTCAAGTTTTTTTCCCTTTAAATTTGATTTTTATAAATTAAAATTTTTTTGAACACATTATTGAATAAACTTCAAGATCATTTTTTCATTTGTAGCATTTGAATAATTTTGAAAAATAAAATGTATCATAAAATTTTAATCTTTTAAACAATTTCATGGCAAACACAATAAATTAAAACATTTTTTTCTTTGTTAATAAAGTTTTGAAGTGGTTTGGTGGTTAAGACCTTGATATGCATCAATGAGGTCTTTAGTTCAATTTTTGATGGACATGTGCATTGACATATTTCATATGATTGTGGTTTACAAACATGTACGTAATGGTGAATGGTGCCAAAACCTTTTTGTTGACAAAATAAAAAATAAAAAATAATTCACAACATGTAATTTTGTCATGCATGTTGTGACAAAATGCAATTTGTGATTCCATGATTCAAGATTTTTTTAAAAATGATGACATGGCACCTTATTCCACATCATATTAACTTGGGACCTCATATATCCATCTCATAATTTTAAAATTAGAAATTATCTAATGCAACATGACTATCCAAAATGGCTCAAAAACATTTAACTAAAAATGTTATAATCAACTAATCCTTTGTAACCAAAATTATACAAGTTGCATATTAATCAATTTTGTCCCATTTCAATAAAGAGTTAATGAATTTAGGTAGTGGAAAAATACAAGATTTCTTCTTGTGTATGCCAATCACACCATGATTTTAAAACTTTAACCATAATAAATTCTTTAAAAAATAAAACGTAAGATTTTTTTTGTTGGTACTTGTGTGACCGGAAAACAGGTCACCAGCTTGTTTATGATGATTTTTTCGGCCAAATTAAGATGACGGCGCTCATTTGATGAGGCTTGGAACGGCTTTGAAGGTACAACGGAGAAGCGAAAGGTTTACAAGGCTTCCAGGGGAAGCCAACGGAAGTTGTGAAGGATTTATGGAGGTGCCAAGTGGAGACGAGGTAGATTTTTGGTAGAGAAAGAGTAGCATTTTGGTGCATTCGCAACTGCTTAGCTCATTTTGTTGTTTGTTCTTCCGTTGTGCCAGTATTTTGCTAAGCTGCTGTTAGACTCTGAATGCAATTAGCATGAGAGGGTTGTTGTGGGTACGTTATGTGGTGTGAGGAGCAAGCGAAGAGAGGTCTGCTGATGTTGATGTTGAGCGAACCAGTTGGTGTCGCATCACAGAGTTTTTGTGGTCATGATTGATCAGTGCAGTTAGAAGTATAGAGGCTGGTGGTTGTAGTTAATGGCAGTTTGGGGAAGGAGGCATAGAACAATGAAAGATGGCTAATTCCCTCGATCAGAAGGACTATCAGGTGTGAGGAGTCCTGTTTTGGTGGAGCGCACTGTAGGGAAGCAGAGTGTGTTTTGCTTTGTGTTGCAAGTAAAATCTCAGAATTTGGTTTTTGTGTGCTGGTTGGTCAAGTTCAAATGCAAAAGTACTGAGTTTGTGGATGATCAGAGAATGCAGTGAGGTGAATAGTGAGTGGAGGTTCGTTGGGTTGGTGATTTCTTATGGGTCGACCGAACATTTGCTCCTGTTCAATTTCATCAGTTGACGTACCGAGTCTGCAGGGTAGTTAAGCCCTTCCTTTTTGGTTACACTTGCATGTGACATATGATCCATACATGAAATTTAAAAACTATGGAAAAATAACCATTAAAAGATACATAAAACATTCCAAGGTTTTCATTGTATTTGGAAGCATCTTTTTGCACAAGAAAATGCTTTCGCCAATTTAAGGAACTTAATATCTACATGCAAAACTTTTGGAATTCATAAATGATTTTTGCATGTAATTTCAAAATATTTTAATTTTTGCAATTCTATTTCGATAATAGCCTTACCCCATAATTGTTTAAATTTCCCAAAATTTTGGGATTCACAAGTTGTAATTTCTTTAATTTTCAATGTGTTGGATGTCAAGGTCACAAAAAACCACAAGAACAAAGGCTAAAGGAAAGGTCTAAGTCTAATTTTCAAATAAGGAACAACACAAGATTATGTGATTCAAAAACAAAAACACAAGAGTTAAAAATAAGAACATGCGAAATGCAAAACAAACATGAAAATAAATATGTAAACATGAACATGAAAAAAACATGATAAGGCTATGGTGCAAGATCATGCCTAAGATTGGTTTTAAATAGACTAAAGGAAATGAAGGGTCCTTATATTTATACCCCTTTGGGGATTTAGTTCAAAGAAGCTTCCCAAAAGGTTTTTATGTGTGCATTGAATAAAGAAACTTTTTGAGAACCATCCTAATTAAGAATAAACTATGAGTTAATTATAACTTAATTAAATTATCTAGGATTTAACTAGGAATCAAATGGGAGTTAATTAGAGTTAATTATAATTTAATTATGAGTTAGTTAGAAATTAACTAAGACTTAATTGAGAGTTAATTAGAAGTTAATTGGGAGTTAACTCGTACTAAATTAAAACTTCATTAAAAGTTAACTAGAAGTGAACTAAAACTTAATTAATAATGAATTAAGGGTCAATTAGAAATGAATTATGAATCAAGTGGAAGTGAATTGAAATTGAATTCAATGTCAACTAAGAGTGAACTAAAATTAAACTAAAAGTGAGGTACAAGTTTATTATAAGTCACGAACGACCATCCAAATGAATGGACTCCATGGCATGGCATTTGTGACACTAGAAAGTGAGTGCTCAATACAAAATTGAGCATTATAATTATCACCAAACTTAAAAGGGTCCTAAAATATGTGATTTTTTTTTCCATTTTTTAAGCATGCAAATTTGATTAGCAAATCCTTAAAAGACAATGCATATATATATAGATGATCATGAGCAAGACCTAAAATGAAACATGATAAATGGAAATGTTGTGAATTTTGACATACATTTATTTTTATTTCAGTTATTATAAGCTTCTTGAAAATCAATCATAGTTGACTATTTATACATGAAAAATGGAAAAATGTAGGACATAACATTTGTAAACTAAAACCCCTAACAAATTCCTTCTTCAAAAAAGAAAAATAATAATATATCACAAACATATCAAATATAATTCAATTTTCCAATATGAACCAGTATCTTAACATGCAAGGATTATTATTACAATACAAACAACTCAATCATAACTTGTACCATGCTAACCACCATGTTTGTCATGCTTACCACCTTGTTGAAGATGATGGCATTAGTGAAATTGTTATTCCAATTTTTTTCTAATGTTAATAATTGGTATCTCATGATCAAAGATACACTAAAATTACTTCCTTTAACAAGTTTTCAAATAATGAAAAAGAGAAAAGGATGTGAGCACAAAGCTTAATGATAATGTCTTTATGTATAACACTTTTTGGAATATATCAAAAAGACTAGCTCTAAACAAATATTTAGGTTAAGGTTGCCATATCATGTGGGCATTCATTAGGACATGACACATTTGTTTGGATACTATGTTACCCAACATCACACCAAAATAGGGTCAATATAAGGTCAACATTGGTCATAACCTAAATTGGGTTGTTTAAGGTAGGGTGTAAGGCAACTAAAATTCAAGCCATTCAATTGCCCTAAACCATGTAGCAATTGAAATAATGTTTGATCACCATAGGTTATCAATAACCAAACCTATTTCAATTGCTGAAGATTTTTGTTGTCACACAACATTTGATTGTGGTGACAAAAAATACACATTTAATGTGTTTTTTGGGCATACTCTTATTTTTCAATTAAAAATTTGTGAAGTTCAAGAATTTTTTGGGTTTTGAAGGTAAATTCAACCAAATTTCCTATACTTTGGTTAGAATTTGGCAAATAATTGACACCAAACAAATGAAAAAAAAAGATTAAAAGGCTTCCATTTGTATCAAAAAATATTGATTCAAATGAATGTCTAGTTATTCTATGTGATTATTTAATGCCTACGACTTTTTATTATAACATTTTGTATGTTAACATGAACATAAAGATCTTCCAACATGTCAAAATATTGGCAAGGAAATAATTTGTTGACATGAAATGATGGAATATATCCTACTACTTATGTCCTTAAGATGTGCACAAAGTAAATCACAATATCAATGCAAGTGAACAAAAATTCATGGAATTCGAATTGCATTCAATGAAAAGTTCAATACTATTTTTCAAACATAATCACACATGCCATCAAAATTCTTTGACAAAACTTCATTTTATTAAGTCAACAAGTGTAAAGTAAATCATTTTTGACAATTCATTCGAACAATACCAAATTTCATATGTGCAAACCATAGAGAATCTATGTTTGCCTTTAGTAACATTCTTTAGGTGTAGTCTAGTAGTATATGGAGATCCCATCAATGTGCGCATGGCATGTTAGACAATTCTTCACATCTTTAGATTCACCTTATACGTATCATGAATTAGTTTGGCAAATGACCTCTTGGTTAAATTGTCAAAGAAATATTACACATCTTGATCTTCACCCCATATGACATTTGCAAGCTTGCCCACCAAATATGCCCATTACTAGAAAATATGTGGTTAGACCATTATGCAAATCATTCATTTTGCAATGGTATCACTCTAACAGATTTCCAATAGGTTTAGTGGTTTAAGGTAATGGTTGGTCCCTAATGGGATAAGGAAACCACTAAATAGGCAATTAGGTGGTTTGGTTTTTTTTTTTTAATTGTGGTTTTTTTGGGTGCTAGGGCAACATTTGTTAATTAAAGGTTCTATGGGTGCTTTTGTGTGGTGATCATTAGGGTGGTTGGTCAACCTTGATTGATTGGTCAAACATATTTTTGATTGGTCAAATGACATGTGACATTTAAACAATGGGCATCCAAGCTAGGCCATGTGACATTTAGACATTGGCCACTCAAGTTAGACCATGTGCATGTAGACATTGGCCACCCAAGTCAAGCCACCTAACATTTAAACATTGGTCACTTTAAATTATGGCATTTAAACATTAACCATTTAGGTTCTGCTACATGGCAAATTTTAAATAACTTAAAGTAGACCTAAAAGTAAATAGCTAGGTCTAGGAACCTAAAGTTTAAACAAAACACCTAAGCCTAATTTTGGGAATCTAATATTTAAAACCTAGGCAACTAAACCTAGGTCTAGGTGCTTAAAATAGGCTTATGCAATCTAGGCCTACTTTAGGAACCTACATTTATATCCTTGCCTAAATTGCACCTAAAACTAGGCCATCAGACTAGGTTTAGATCTAGGATACCTAAGTAGGTAAGAATAACTAGGAATAGGTAGGTAGGTAGGTGAGTAGAATCCTATTTATTTTTTGGTGATAAACATTTTTTATTGGCTCATCATAAGTAATATTTTCACTTTGTGTATGTTTAGTGCATGTATTATGTGTAAACTAAAACTTTTTCATCTAGTTTTATAGTTTATAAAGTTCAACTTGTTGATAAAGGATATGGGATAAATTTATAACATTATTTCACACCATTTTGTCCCATACAAAACCACCCAACTTTAACCATTGTTATCTTTTTCATACTTTGTCCAAATGAAAATAAATGATTTTCATTTTAAAAGATTTTCCCAAAATCTACACATCTATAAAAAAATAAAAACAAAAATATCAAGTACTTTGACTATGGATTTGAATCTTCACTATTTCATACATTTGAATAATAATGATATCTTGAAGAATTTTTTTCATAAAACAATTCGTAAATAAAAATATTTGAAATCAACATGGTGTTTTTTATATTTTAAATACACACACACAATATTTTCACACCTTTTAAAAATATAATGAATCAATAAAAATTGTATAAATGTTGTGTTATATTTATTTTTTAATATAAAAATATTAAAAAAAGAAATGTAATCTATGAAAACATATAATATTATTTTTAAAAATTAAATAAAAAATTATTAACATTTTATAATTATTAATTTATACACATATAATTATTAATTTCATACAAATTTATCAAATTTTATTGTAAATAGTAAATTTTAATCTTATTTTGAATGTTCTTTTCAATTCATCAAGTATGATTTTATATAAATTATTAAAACATCCTAGTTGTATGACTAAATGTTTTGATAAATGAATAACTATCAAATTTTATATTCTTTGCTACCCATCACATGGAAACATGAAAAACAATGCCATTTTGGGGCATGTGAATTTTTTTGAATTTTTTTGGATATCATTAATGAAAATATGTTTCATTATTTAATGTCAAAAAAATCAAAAAAGATATTCATTTAAATAAACCTTTGAAGAAGATTCCCAATTTGAATGTTTTAATTATATTATAAGCATCAAATTTTTATTTATGTTTATGGTTTCAAAAGGTTTGGCAAATTTTTCCATTTTTGGGGAACGTTTTCAAAAATGAGAAAAATTCTAGAAATGATAAGCTATTAGTTATTTATTTGTGCATTAATTATTTGTTTGTCATCTACGAGATTATAATATGCTTAGGTATATTCGTATTTTAAACTTTTAATTTGTTTTATTTTAAATCATATTTCTTTAATGTTTCAAATTTTATATTATTAAATAATTATATGATGTTCATGAAAAAGATTTTTTAATCATGTAGTCATATCCATGGTTACAAGAATACAATTAAACATAATAACATGGCATACATGACCGTATGACTAGAAAATGGTCACTAGTCATATTTGTCATAATCATATGTTAAGTTTTGGCATAGTATTATTGTAGGGTATAAGCAAGGCAAGGTAAGATATTTAGGTAATGTAGTTTATATGTAAGGCTAAGTATGTATATAGTAAGTATGTAGAGTGATGCGCTCCTAAGTCATGGGGTGAAACCCACTTGAGGGTTTCACAAAGTCAAGTTGTGGAATTGTGACTTAGCGGCACGCTCCCGGCCTCCAACTCTAGAAAGGGGTAGAGGGTCGAGTTGGGAGCCCAGGGATTAGATTAGGAAGAGGGACTAGAAGATCAAGCCTGAATTTGCATCCAAAAACCAACCATGGGAGGTTAGTTTAGCATTCAGGACACCCTTGGGTGTTAGGACTTGCCATCGGCACTTGGACACACAAGACTCACCACAGCCTGGACTCGGGAGTAAGCCACCACCTTACTCCCTATAGTATTCTCCGCAGCTCGCGGCGGAGGCTACATCCAAATGGCACAAATTCCCGGGACTCCCGAAATGGAGTCCCGAAATCGTCATGGCGGGACTCCCAGAACTTTGAACGGCCATAACTCCGACTGCAGAGTTGGATCGCGACGAGGTCTGAACCAAAGTTGTAGCCCTCGTCGAGATTTTTCCAACTCCATGTCGCACACTCAAATCGGACATCAGGAAGAGGTCGATTCCCGACTTTTGACCAAGTGTGGGGGTGAAGCCCAACATTTGGAAAAAGTTGGGATTTGGAGTGCTCCGAGACTCCCGAATGTTCATAGTTCGACAACAAGGCCCAAAATAACTCGCATTGGGGTGTTCTTGGTGTCTTGGAAAGGTCTTGAAATTTAGATATCGAAAATGGCCTCGCATTGGCAATTTGGACATCTATAGCCCAAGTTATGGGCAAAAGAAGGGCCGGGAGTCAAACTGACAGTTTGACTCCCGACCACTAAAAGTCGGGAATCGACCTCTTTCCGACATCCGATTCGAGTGTGCGACATGGCGTTGAGAAGATCTCGACGAGGGCTACAACTTTGGTTCAAACCTCGTCGCGATCCAATTTTGCAGTCGGGAGTTATGGCCGTTCAAAGTTCCGGGAGTCCCGCCGGGACGATTTCGGGACTCCATTTCGGGAGTCCCGGGAATTTGTGCCATTTGGATGTAACCTCCGCCGCGAGTTGCGGAGAATACTATAGGGAGTAAGGTGGTGGCTTACTCCCGAGTCCGGGCCGTGGTGAGTCTTGTGTGTCCAAGTGCCTGTGGCAAGTCCTAACACCCAAGGGTGTTCCGAATGCTAAACTAACCTCCCGTGGTTGGTTTTTGGATGCAGATTCACACAAGCTAAGTTAGTCCCTTGTCCTAGTTTAATCCATGGGCTCCCAATTCGACCCTCTACCCCTTTCTAGAGTTGGAAGTCGGGAGCGTGCCCTTCGGTCCCAACTTTCTACAACTTCACATTGGTGAACCCTCAAGTGGGTTCACCCCGGGACCAAGGAGCGCGTCAAAAAGGAAGAAAATTTCCAAAGATCAGGTTTCTCTTATCGTGTGCACCAACGTCGTGGGAACTCGCAAAATTCATTGCACATTGATCGGCAAACCAAAAACACATGCCTGTATCAAGGACCATCAATGGCCTGTTCCATATTTCAATCAAATTAAAGCTTGGATGGACGTGGAAACATGTTCGAAGTGGTTCAACAAAGTTTTTCTTCTAAAAGTGAAAAAATGAACTGGATGTCGAGTTATTTTGTTGTTGGACAATGCCCCCGGACACTTTGAGACTTTTGAATGTGACAATGTTAGGACTGCCTTCTTTCCCCCAAATTGCACAAGTTGGAAACAACCTTGTGATATGGGCATAATTGTAGTTCTGAAGAAGAGGTTCAAATATCTCTATCTCAAGGATGTTCTTGATTTCTATGAATTGGATGAGGAGGCGAAACTTTGAAAAAAAATGCAGGGGTGGAGATTACGACATGGTGTTGTTGGAGTTGCATATGGAAATCCAGTTCACATGCTCAATGCTACGAATTATGTCAAAGAAGCTTGGTAATCCTTGTCACCAAGCTCCATCAAAAATGCATTTATCAAGGCAAAAATAATGACATTAGAAGCCGATCAAGAAGCAGTGAATGAGATCAAGGATTTAGGGACCAAAGTTGCACAAGCTATTGCAGCTTTAAATATTTTTATTGGGCAAAACAAGTTTGAAGAATTTGTTCATGTCAACAATGAAAACAAGGAAGAATTTGCAGCTACAATTTTGGAAGACGTTGAAGAGCTTTTGGAGATGATGAAGATTGTTAAAGAGAATATGGACGATGATAATGATGATGACATTCTTACCTTTCAAGCGTTAGATTCAGGTTTAAGAAACACCATTGTATTTAAGGGATTCAAGTCACTTTATAAGCAAGTTGTTGATATGAAGGATCAGTTGCTCTACTTTGAAGTTCGAAAAGAGGCTAAGAAAACATTCAATGATCTTAGAAAGTTGTTTGAATTGTTTCAAAGTAAGGTCCGGGCTGTCACCTTGAAAGCCAAATGCAAGAATCTTCAAAACTTGTACCAAATGATAATCCATGACATGTTGAACTAAATAAGTCCGAACCTTATTTTTTTGGGAAAATAATACTTATGTTACCGGGATGCGTACTTAAATGGGTGCATACTTAGGCGGGAGGCTACTATACATGGTGGTTACCTACCTACTTGCCTACCTACCTTGTAAGGTGGTTAACCTTGTGCACAATGCCTAGAATGACCATTAGGAAAAACCACCCAAGTGGTTTCAAAAAGTGAAATGGCAAAAAATTTCAACCATGTTTGAAGGCATTTCAAGTAGAGAATTCCTAAGCCACCATTGCATCCCACTACATGGCCACTTTGGTGAGTTTTTAATGGGATTTTCCAATTCAACAAAATCATGAATGATTTATGTCATATGAAAACCACCCAAAGTCAAATTGGGTGGTTGGCTATAATGACTTGTCTACACATTTCCTAGTAGTGGGAATTCCATTTGTTATGAAACAATGTTGGGTGTCATGCCATTGTTTATATTTCCATTGTTGAATTGTAATCATTTTGAAATGTTAACATGATGTAACTCTTGAAAATAGGTCTTTTTATGGGTCATTAGTTGGGAATTTGAAAGGGTCATGTCAATTTTTGCCCTCATTTGACATTAAAAGATTCTCCTTTGATGTGTTGCATTTGTTTGCACTTCCATTGGCATTTGATATAAAAAAATTAAACAACATATTCTTTTCATACCAAGGAGTGGGGTTAGCATAGAGTGATTTTCATAAGATCTTGTTATTAATGTAAATGTAGACAAAGTTTTCACTCGAACATGCATTGATTTTGCACTTTATTATGGACAAATGAATATGAATTCCAATTTTGTTTGCACAATGATGCAACAACACATTTGCATTAAGATGTGATGGGCAATGGGTGCAAGTGTGTGTCTATTAGTTCCAATCAAATCTCACCATTCATGTGGGAGCAAATTGAAACTTGAGGTCATCAATTGGGCATGTGTAAAAGAAAAGTTCTCAACATTCCACAAAATTAACAAAGTTTTTTAAAGTTTTAGGTCATCAAACTATTAATGTTTTTTCATAACACATAATTGAATATATTATATTTCCTTGTCATTTACATCATCATGGAAATAAACTTCAGCCAATTTGAATGAATTGGAAAATGCTTTTGTATAATGTAGACCAATCATTAACATCTTCCACCAATAGTAAAATTGATGTTTAATCACATCTACAAGGCTCACTAGTAATGAAAATGGTTGATATTGTAGTGATAAAACATGTTGTTTCCAATGTCTTCATGATAAAATCACATTTTTTCAATGCAAGGTTGTTTGCCATTGAATGTAATCAATGCCACTAAAATTGGTTCCATTACATGCACAAAATTGGCATGTATTTCAAAATCCATCCTTCCTTATGTTGATTCGAAAATATCTCACCTTAGTGAAAGACTTATGGCAATGGTGTTATGCAATGTGTTGACAAAAGTTGTCATTTCAAGATTGACGATAGTTTGTGCGACCACATGGTTCATTTTCAACATCCATTACATCATTAAGAAACTAGTTGCAAATCATATCTCAATAAGGTTTTGAAACATTAGGTTGGTTTCTTAATAATGGAAGATTACAAGTGGTGCATGGTGTTACTATATAAATGAAATAATAACTTTCGCCTTTTCACAATTCATTTAACCCATGTCCCCCCCCCCCCACAAATATTTTGATTAACAAGTTTAACCAATGAGTTGCATAACTTTGAAAATAAAAGCTTGAAAAACAATGGATCAAAATGTCAATTGCATTCTATATGTTTAAAACATTGTATATACAAATTTGTAGAATGTTGTTCACTCTAATGGTTTCAATGTATTTAATCAAAGCATTACATATGTAATGGGCATCCTTACATTCCCTTGTTGTGTCAAAGAAACCTAGGAATACATCCCCATTGGGACAAGCAAACATTAGATTCAACAATGGACATTTTGTAACATTGTCCCAATAATTAAACAAATGGTGTTCTATACTTTTGAATGGAATTTTTTGTCCTCTGAGCAATAAGTTTGGACACATTGACTTTGGATTGCTTTGATAAATTTGTGCACAATCCATGGTAAGATGGGGGTTTGTAGTAGGTTTGGGACTTTGAGGTTGTTTCCACAACTTTTATGAATGTTGAGTGTTATGCAATGTTGAAAGGGATGTTCACTTTATAAAAGAAAATTGCCCACTCTTTATTCAACTTTTTTTTTTTTAATGTGTCAATCCTTCTTTTAATGAGACCTATTTAAAAATTCAAACACTAGTGTTTGTGGATTTATTAAGACATTATGTACTATTTGTAAGTGGGGGTGCAAATTCAAGCCCTTCCATTTGAGATGTTGAAACATACTATCCTTTCTGCAAAAGGTTTGACATTTCAATGGTCACATTTTCTTTGGCCCATTAGGGGTTATTATTATCATGTCATTTAATAGTTAAAAGACAATTTGTTCACAAGTGACAAATAATGTGTTGACTTGTGTTCATGCTTTTGATCACATTGCAACACCAAATTTTCAACTACCATCATGTCGATAACTCAAATGGAAAAAAAAATCTTGCAATATGAAATGACATTGTTGTAGAATTTACATTCGACCTTACTTGACTTGTTCAAAGCCATCAAGTACCATGACTCTCACATGTTCTACTTACTTTCCATAAAAAAAACATAGAAAAAAATTGATTTAACTACATAACAATAAAATGTGATTTCTCCTTAAAAGATATATAATGAAATTCAACACCAATTACATATGTAATATGACAATCTAAAACTTCATACACCCATATATGTTTCACCAAGGTATATGGCATTGATTGCTTGTTAAGTAACACAATGTTCATACACAAAGGAGAAATTGAATTTAAAATGCAGACTACATTATTTACTACTCAACACAAGCAAAGTGGATTGGTTTTTTTTTTTTTTTTTGAAAAGTTGACCATTTCTTCAACTATTATTTAGATTAATTTAAACTACCACTGGATGCCCAAGATCAACTATCAATTGTTAAAAAACCTACCAAAAAAACAACCCAAATTTGATTTCCAAATCAATAGTACAAATGATCCATCACTGATCAGATGACTTTCAGCTGTTGCAAACTCAATGGGTTTCAACTGTCAAATTATTACAACTGAAATTGTAATCAAATTATTTCGATCATTGAGACTATGATGATTGAAACTATGACCAAATGATTTTAATTGTCGAAACTGTATGTGACGATCAAGCAATTTCAATTGTCGAACTCTGACAAATGAATCCATTTTCGGTCACCAAGCATCGAAGGGACAAACCAAGTGAAAATTAAGTTTCCACATCCACCTTGATAAATGAAACCATTGTGTTTGAATGGATGTTGACATGACAACCAACACAAAATAAGCATGTTGCATCATTTCTAACAAACCTGACTGAGGTATGGTAGTCATGGTTGCAATGCTTTAGAGGTTTCTGTTGCAAAATGTAGCAAGTGTCTACAACTACAACAGTAATGATGACCTTTCAATGAGTGCTCCAGAGCTTCTATTGGGTTTGAGATTTGGAGCAAACCTATGCCTTTCTTGACACATAGGTAGTGACTGTCCTTGGGAGTGTGTGAAACAGTTGAGATGTCCCACATATTGGGTCTGAAATCTAGTGTTTGTGCTGGTTTGCCCCCCCCCCCCCCCCCCAAACAGATCAGTAGCTAGTAATTCCACAATCCCAAAACTCGGGCCCAAATAAGGCTGCCACAGCAACAACAAAAGCAGCAAGAATTGGGTGCATCGTGATATCAATTCTTGACTTCTTGAAGAGCTTTGTGGGAACATACAGGCCATCATGGGTACTATCCAGCAGCAACAGAAAACACTGCCTACATGCAAGTGAAGCTTTGTTCCATTGCAAAGAACAGGCCTCTATGATCTCCATGGAAGGAGAAATACTAGCACTCAGAGCCAACACTGTCACTGTTGTTGTTAGCATCAATGTCCAAAAGATGGTGTAAAGAAACAAGGGCTGCACTGCAAGTTTCAAGAAGATTGACTTCCCTGCCTGTATTTGTGAAACAGAGAAATCCAAGGATCACACTGCATGTCTGATGCACATATCTACATCAAATAGAAAAAGAACAGTTCATTAGGTCTATGCTGCTGCAAAACTGGAAACATTGGATTATTCACCTACCTCCTCATGATGGACCAAAGGTGTACTTTGGGAAAGTTAGCAAACTCCTGCATGAACATATACTTGGAAGCTTCTTTGTAGCAAAGAAAAAGAGGGGTGTGTCCTTCCGACCACTCCATAGTGCTGCTGTGGAAGCACAGAGCTTGCCCTCTCCATGCACCTTGCAAATGGTACCACCATAATAGATCACCTGTGGCTGCAACAGGCAGTTTTAAATCACTTTGCGGCAGTTTCTGGTTGCATTCAATATACCCCAAGCATAAACCACCTATTCTGAAAACAAAATGGCAGAAGAAGCATTTTGTTAAACCCAAGAAAAGAGCACTGCAATTGTGTGGAAGAACTCTGCCACCAACCCTACAGAAAGAGTCTGAGCTGAAATGATCACTCCAAAGAGAACTGCCATAAGGGGACCTACATTGGCAGATACAATGAAAGCATTCTGTACCTGGCTATCCAGAGCCTTTAACAAATGAACTCATGCAATCCTTCAAGAAAAATTACAAGAAAGAGGGGCTTCCCTCTTAAGACTTATGCTCATGTAGTGTGTGGTCTTGCCCAGTGACAGCAAGCAAAGAGATAATACTATCAAGTATTGACTGGATTGTCCAGAAGTGTCTCCATGACCAGCGTCACTGTTTGTAAACACCCGCAACTTGAGCCTCAGGCACTAAAAAACAACACAGAAAATGAGTTTACAACATGGTCATACAAATGAGATGATAGAAGAAACCTGTCCACAATCATGCACAGGTCATTTAGGTTGAAGGTTTATGAATTGGAAAAAAAGACCTGTGCTGTAACTAGTGAAATCTTCAAAAGGCTGAGAAAACACATGTTATCCTTTTTCAGTGGTGAAAAGAGGTCAAAGACACACAATCTCAAAGAAAAAAAATTTCAGCCTAAAATATCCAGATTTTGGAGATCAAAGTATGTCTCTCTTGGAGAGAAAGAGTTTAAAAACCCAATACTCAAGGTGCATTAGACCATGGGTATGAAACTTCTATGAGAGTTGAGGTTTACTCTATTGTTCATCAGACCAAAGGACACAGCTCCCTGACATTGTAACCTAAAGTTGTCCACAACTCAAGAACCTCTTACCCTCAGCCTTTTGACTGCAAGAATATCTTCTGAGACATTGAAAACTTCTGCAATTTATGATTTGAGTCAACCTTCACTAGATTAAGAGATGAATTGATCATAAGGTTGGAGAGATTTTTTACATGTGACAACATATCCATGAATAGAAAAAATATGAGACTCAACCATGACATTCAGAGACAGAAGAAACTGAGTAGCAATTTGAGGAACAATGACAATCACGCTCATGTTCAGTGACAAGCAACATCAATGTATACAGTAGTGACCAGCTACCAGAAAATCCCCACTGACTTCCATCTGCTCCCAGCAGGAGGTGGAGTTCAATGCCATACATTAACCAACATACTGAGTTCCTAAGTCTGTCACAAGACAAGTAGTAAATTGGGAAGACTCAGCCATGCTGCTAGCCAAATCAACAAAACATGAAAGAGTAGAAGACCATGACCAAGGAAACCAAGAAGAACAAGGAAAACAAAAAGAAAGAAAACTGAAAAAGAAACAAATTACAGAAGAGGAAGAAAAGAGAGAAACAACATGGAAAACTTGAAGAGCATGTACTTTGACAGGGGAAGTGGAGTACACATGACTGATTGCACACAAAAGATGAAGTTGCTTATGTTCCATCAAGGTAAACAAATTCATCAGAACTTAAGAAGATGGAGGAAAATTAGAGATTGTAAGAAGGTTGTTGTAGACTTGTGAAGATAACCACAAATAACTAGAAGAGGACAAAAAGAGAGAAACAACATGGAAAACTTGAAGAGCATGTACTTTTAAAGGGAAGTGGACTACACAAGACTGCTTGCACGTGAAAGATAAAATTGCTTACGTTCCATCAAGGTAAACAAATTCATAAGAACTGAAGAAGAGGGAGGAAAATCAGAGATTGTAAGAAGGTTATTATAGACTTGTGAAGATAACCATACATAACTGGAGGAAAAACATGAGCAAATATGTTGAGGAATCAAAACAACATGAAGAAGTACAAAACAATATACATCACAAACTTTACATCCAATAATTTGAAAATGGAAACCGTGTGAAATTTGTTCTTCAGAGGTTTGCAGTCTTTGCCCGCAACTTTCCATTCAACAATTTGGCAATGGAAAATTGCATGAAATTTGTTCTTCGTAGGTCTACAATTTGTGCACACAGATATCATAAGTTTCAAAACATGTATGAAGCACATATAAGTAGGAAGAAAGATTTTTGTGTTTGTCATGTACTCAAGATTGTAGCAAATGCAGCATGCTTGTTGTCACAACACTTATTAGATCATTCAATTGTGCACAAAATGCAATTTCCTAAAACTTTGAAAAAGCTATGCATCAATGATTTCTTTGTTGGCACAAGAAGATAGACATATAGTGGAGCTGAGGAGATGGATGGATTGAAAGTGTAACAACCTCAAAGCAAAGATTGACACTAAAGATAAGTGTCAATTTTGTTTAAGGATGTTCCTCGCACACAGAAACCAAGTCCAAATGAGGCAATATCTTCCAAAAGTTCCCTCAGAAGACGTACTGGGAGATAGAAAATCTGACTGCTCCAACAAATGCAGAATCGTCCAAGGAATTGACAAGTTGCAAGAACGAAAGAGAGTAAGACGAAGTGCAATTTAGAAGAACCCCTTACAGCAATGAACACTCACAAAGGATGCAAGCACAACAATAAGAGGAACAGCAAGAGGAACAGGGTTGGCTATTCACCAATGCTGCTTCAAGATGCATTGTTCCGTGCGGCACCAGTCCTGGAGATGCACTGCTGCTGCTACTTATGCGGTCTTGGTATATCCTCGTTCTTCTTTGTGGATGTCTGCTGTTTTCGTGCGGGACTTCAACCCGGCTGGAGATAAGATGTGGAGAAGAGGGATACGGTAGAGAAGAAGGTAACAAAATATGCAACAGACCGAAGCTTCTGCATGGCGAATCTGGCCGAGTGTGAGAGAAATTTCATGGCATCCAATGCCGCGTCCGCCGGAACTAGAATTGCCACGCTCGTCATCACAGCCCGATTTTACATTTATCCACCTACGGCATAATCATCATCACCCTCGTTGGTCACCGTTGTTCAACTTCCTCGCCTTTTGTGCGCGTCTGTGCACTTGAAGAAGAGGAGAAAAAACTATCGAGCAACCGGTGCTTGGCGACGACTGCACAGCAAACGATTACTCTTCAATCTTGTTGCTCGACAACTCTTACGAGATGGCTGGATATCATCATATCTTTTTTTCTCTGTCAGTCTTTCTCCATCTCCTTTGATTTCCAGCATGAAGCTCTCCCTAGTCATGGCCATCTTGCATAAAACCGTGCAGCAGCTCTTCTTCGTGTTGCCAAATGAAGTACAACCTCGTCTTCTTCCTCTACATTCTGCAGAATAAGGTTTGCGTCTGGCAGATAGATTGCATCCTTCTTCTGGAGAATCACTGCAAACCTTCTTCATCGGGACAAGGCTGCTTGCTTAGCTACAAAGATCTCAGGAAGACAAACAAGGGAAAATATAAAATTCATATCCAGCAGATCGATCGATCGATCAGGTGTGCATTCCTCACAGCTTGTTACAGGAGTGCACTTGATCAGAATTAAGAGCTATTTAGAAGGAGTCCTTCTCGTCGTCATTCTCTACACACATTCATGTAGTGCATATCTTTGTATCTCGACTTGTTGTATCCGAAATTCAATCATCTGCTTGAACAACCCCGTCTGTCTAGCTCTGCAAAATCCAAAGAAATTTCCAGTGCAAGATCAATGGTACACTCCAGGCAACTAAATCATGGTAAGCATTCTGTTGAAGCTCTCCAAGATCTGAAACTCTTCAAGAATCCTCGATCCAAAACAGCTGAAATTCGGGACAGAAAGACAGCAGATGCGAGAGACAGAGAGAGAGACAAGAGAAAAGCGCGAGAGCGGAGGGTAAATGGATGTGAGTGTCCGAAGAAAGAATCAGGTCTGGCTGCTGCAAGCACGACACCTAATTTGCTTTCCTCCTCGCGAACAGCGACGGGTGAAGAGCGGAAAGAGAGCAGCAGGATAGGTATGAGAAGCTGCCTCAAAATCCAAAGAGGGAAAGAAAGCATCGTGAGGACGTACGCCGCCGTAAGGCAGCGTGATCTGTGGATGCTGCTAGCCAAAGGTTCGTGTGCGCAAGTAGGTCTCGAAGTTTGCGGTGTGCTCTCTTCGTTGTCACACAATCAAGTCTGTCCTCGTCTCTTCATATCTCTCTCTCTCTCTCTGGCCTCCCGTTAACTGGACGAAAATCGTGTCGTAATCCTCACACGGGAAGCAGGCATTCGCATACCACCAGCAGGAGAATCAGTACAAGCAAAGAAAGAGAAATTCTCCCTTACTGTATTGGTTCAAGGATGAGGTTTCGTTCTTGCTGGTAGTCTGATCCGCAGTTGTGGATAGCGGAAAGAGAAACCGTCGAGAGAGAAGAGAGAGAGAGAGAGGGTGCGGGTGGAAGGAGAAGACCAAGCGGCGATGAAGTCGGTGTTGGCAGCTCAGTTTTGGAACGAGGAAGTGCAATCGGCGAGGTCGTTGGATGCGGTGATGCACACATTGCCAAAGGAGGCACCAGCGTTGGGAATGGTGCAAGGTACACATCTGTCACGCTCTCAGCAACTCCTGCTGCTGCAACGCATGCTGTGGATACCGTGCACGCCCTCGTACGTCGTCGACTCTGACAATGGCGGCGGCTTGGTTCTCGATCGTGTTCTTGCCAGCACCGGCGGCTCTCACTGGTAATCATCATCATCTCTCTCACCACCACATTTCTTTACCCAGCATCATCTCGCAGATTCCTTTTGCTGCAATCTTCAGTTGCATCTTCCTCAGAGATGCAACATTTGCAGCTCTTTTCAGAATTAGGTTTGGCAATCTCTTCAATCTGCTTCAACCTTTTTCAGTCGTCTACTACTACTACATCTGTGACCGTGATCTCCTCAATGGGTTTCCATTCTTGCAAAGCTTGAAAGCTTTGAATCTCAAAGGTTTGTTTTTCAGTCTGATTGATTGCAGAGCTTGAAAGCTCCAAAGCTTGAAGCTTGAATAGTTTGTTTTTCCAGTCTGATTGCAGAGGTTGAAAGCTTTCATCTTGAATGATTACAGGTTGAAAACTTTGAAGCTTGAATGTTTTGTTTTTCAGTCTGATTGAGTGCAGAGCTTGAAATCTTGGAATCTTGTTTGGCATTACTTGTCCCATTGTTGAGTAGTTCTGTCACAACTGTGGTTTTGCATCATGATTGCATGGTTGTCAGCACTTTTTGACATTGAACTGGAGACATGATTGTGGAACCACCTTTTCAAAGCGTTGTTGTGAAGTTTTTTCTCTGCAATCTCTCATGGATATCTCACCATTGAACCCACATTCAAGGCTTTGGTAAGCAACAACTTAGGCAGCTCCAACTGTATAATTCTGACTGACATTGTGTGCATATATGTAGGTGGACCACACTAACAGGGCGTGTGAGGGCACAGCGCTTGTTTGGAAAGGTGGGGCATCAACAAAAGGATACAGTAAATGACAATTCCCAGTCAAGAGCACCAACAGTGAAGAGGAAGAAGTGGCTTGATTATGCTGGACGCCTCCTCGATAGCTCCTTATATGCCCTCTGTCTGCGCTCACGAATTCAACTAGGACCTCATACATCCCTCAGTGCTAGCTCAGAACTGGACTCTCTTTCTTCTTCTACCGCTGATCATGAAGAAGCAGACTTTGATGATAGGCTGCCATGGAGAGGTCGAGTTGCTCTCCGCCACAAGGTAAAGCTCCTGAACTTCTTCCTTCTATATGGACTGCTCTACCCAATGGGTTTTCTACTACATGTTGCTAGAATGCCCACCACCTATCATTATTCTCAATCTGGTGTTTTGAGGTCCCTGTCAGCAGGAATGCAAAGTAGAATCTTTCAACATTTGCAACTGGAGAGACCATTTTTGGTTTTGACTTTAAGTGATTGGCCATTTGTGGTGCATCAGATGCAGCGGCACCACCTGATAATGGAAGCAGCATGGCATCAGTGTTTTGTGGATCGTGAAGCACGCTATTGGGAGGTCCCACAGGCAGTATCAGTAGATGTAGTGTCAGCAAGACCAACAGCAGGGCTGCGTTATAGATTAGGGGTGCACCAAAGTGCAGGGATGCCAGTGGAGAGTGGTGGTGAAGTTAGGGCCAGGAAAGTTCCATTGGGTGCACTCCCAGGAACATGGTTCCAAGCAGCAGCTTCTCTTGAGAAATCACTTAACTTATGGAAGGATGGGCTGCACCTGCAACACGCCTCTGGGAAGCCTTACAGTTTGCTTGGAACAAGTCCACACGTCTCAATTTCAGGCATCATTGGTAGGCATCTGCAACTACCTTTGCATTTATTAAAAGAGATCAACTATTAACTATCTGATCAAGTGTGAGTACCTGTTCTTTGCTGGCTGCTTCAAGCAGCGTCCTTTTCAAGGGACACAAGAGGAATAACCAATCTGCCTCTTATGTTTTGTTCAGGGTTTTGATTACACCTCAGAAATGTTGAGTCCCTAGAGGAGTAGTTAGCCGCATGAGAAGTGATGCCAAAATTTCTAAACATGCTGGAATATGGAAGTCTTGGGCCATGGCAGTCCAATGAAGATCTACTAGTTTTCCAAACATAACATTCATACATTTGTAGCTCATTAACAAGATTTGCACAGTAATTCTTATCCTGATGCAAGATGTTGGCATTCACAGGTGGGTTGGTGAGTGCAAGCTTGGAACCCAAATTCGAAAACTATGGGTTTAGGTCAACGGTTCGTTACCAGGCTTTAGAAGACTCTGACCAGCAGGAATTGAAGCCTGAGATAAGTCAGCCTGTGTCAGCAGACTTATTTGCCTCATTAGGCTTAAGTGCTCAGCTTGGATTGTTCCAGAGACCTGTATTGGACTTTACAAAGCTGGACGTGCGAGTTGATCTTGGGGCTGCAGCAGCAACCATGTCTTCTAGATCAGCAACTGCACATCAAAGGGATGCGAATGGCTTCCCTTCTTTGGTTGTGTCTTTGCAGCAGCAGGTACCTTCTGTGCAGCCCTAATAAACCTACAAAAGGCATAGTAGAGTGAGCACCAACTGTGGCTTCATTTGAGGCTATGCTTCCCATAGAATGGTGGCCTGCACATCATTCAAATTTGACCTTCTTCACAAAGATTCAAAAACCAGAACAACATGTATTAATCTAAGTTCCTGGGTCAATAAGATTTCAGCTACTCCTGTCAATTAGATATAAAAGGCAGAGGACGATCATTTAGAACAATATCCATCAATGCCTTTAAACTCTTTGTTTTGAGATGTCCTGAGTACAGGAAGAACCGTGGAATGACAGTTTGAGGTAATATGTTGGAAGATTGTGCATTTTGTATGTACCAGGTCATTGGACCAGTTCGTGCTCGGATTGATTCCAGACTTGCCTTGGACCCTTCAGCTCCAAGAGAGTGGCCATATATGCAGGAGTTAGTATATGGGCTTGACTACTGTTTGGAAGCACTTGGTGCTGCCAAGTTGTGTGTATGGTACTCTCCCACACGGCGTGAAGGCATGGCTGAGCTTCGCATCCTGGAAAGATAGAGCTGCTCATCTGTCCCTGGCAAGTTCCAGCTGTCTTCTGGTTTGTCTATTTTCTTTGTTAAGAGAGTCAGTATGTGATTAATGCTGAGATCACTTCATTTGGAACTGAGTTCACGATTCCAGAGCTCTCTCTAGTTGTAGACATGTTAGATGTCTGATACATGCTACACCGTCAAATGAATATCAAGAAATGTTGCAGCTCAAGGCAGGCAGGAAAGCATAGCCCTGAAACTTCAAATGATTCCTGAAGAATGTATGATTCCTGAAGAATGTATAGTAATATACCTACTCCAATGGTTGAATTGCAGAGTCTGTAGCAACCTTCAACAATGAGACTCTGATTAATTATTCTACACAAGGCAATTTTCTCTCATTTTCCAACCAGGGATTGAGTCTGTTACATTTGATTCTCTCTTTGCAACCATTGCAACTTTTTCCACTCAAGTTATAGAAAGCAGCCCACTTTGCTTTTCTTCTTCACAATGGTTGCTTCCCTTCTTCATGATGGTTGCCTTCCTTTGTTACCCCACACTAGAAGCACTACAAGCAGTATGTTGATGAACAACTCGGTCATCATCTGTGCAATGATGCTTGAGTTACAAGCTTCACCAAAGAGTTTCCTGAATTCCTCTGCAAGGTGTTCATAAACTGCAAGAATTGCATTATGCTTGAATCGTATTTGAACATTGGGCAATCTGATAGGAAAAGCATTACCTCATTCATTAAACACCACAAGGGCAGCAGCATAAGTCCGTATTCACTTTGGTATACATGCTTAAATGTAGCTGACAGTTTACAAGCTCTTGGAAAGAGGGTAGATGCAGTTGAAACTCCTATGATCCTCAAAGCTTTTACTCTCTCTAATATTAAGAAGACATGTTGAACATATGAGCTGCAATGGCTCAAGAACATATCAAAGAAATCCAGACTAATATTACTGGAACTTCTTCAGTTGTCTCTGGGGGCTTTGGCAGGGTTCATCTGTAACATGTGCATATCTACAGCACAAGTTTCATCTTCCCTTCCTACAACATGTCCGGCTACTTAGGGTTGTAGTGTATCTGACACAACTGTACATGCTAAGGAATCATGTGTAGTTGGTTGCCAATCCAGGCAACTTAATCAGGAACTGGAAAGATGGATAAGGCCCCTGGTGGCAAGATTTCCTATAGAGTCCGCAATTACACGTGCACTGGTTTTCATGTAGCCACCTACAAACAAAACAAGAATCAGAAACAGATATTGCTTGAACATCATCTTTCAGCAATGAATCTTGAACAGCACTGCTGGCAAGGAAGAGTACCTGATGTGAGCATAACTATGGGGCAATTTTTCTCACGAGAAAATTTGAATACCCTTTCATCTCGTTCCTTCACTCCATCCGGTGACACCTGTGTGTAAAAGATGAGTGTGAGTGTGCCCCAAAATTGCCCCTCTCAAATTCCAAGCATTTAGATAGGGAAGCAATGAAGACTCACAAGAAGCCTGCCAAGAGGGTCACCATCCAGAATGTCGGTGCCCGCATTGTATATCAGTAAATCAGGCTCAAAATTCTGTGCAGCTTTCTGTCCCCACAAACCCAAACCTTTTAACCTTTTGACTTGGTTTCATGTCAAACTCCAGGTGCAAAAAGCTAGCTACAGTTTGCAGTCCCCCTGAAATGCAATTGCCTTACACCACATCATTCAGTAACACTTCATTGCAAACTTGATCTACATCCAGCATTCAAGGATTTTACTATCTTGATTTCTTGAGTCCTCATGTTCAAATTGGTGGATACTTTGCCTCTTGACAGGGATACACATTTCATGTGCATCTCACCAACAACATTCTAAAAACAGAGATGAACTGCACATTACCTCCAATGCTTGGCTCAAGAGATCAAGATACTTTTCTGTTGTTGTATAACTCTGGTGAGTGAGAAATTGCCACATGCACCATAAGAAAACAGCCACAATTTGACTTGTGACGGGGGTCAATCCAATTACAAAACCAAAAAACCATTGAAGTAGACTACAAGTTAAAGAGTTGCATAGAATAGGGAACCTATCTGGCTCTAAAAATCTGAGGAATCTAGAAACAGTGAACTTAAACTTAGGGTCCCCACTTTAAACATCCAAGAATTGAATTTATGATAGAAAGAATCACCTTTATAGCAACTGGCAGATCTATACGGGTCTTTGCTGTGGCATCCTGCAGAGGTCAATGGAACAGGACAAAATTCTGACAGCCTGCCTCAATCACATGATCTCTCAGAGAATGTGGAGCTTCTAGCACCATTTCCACCATTTCTCATTTCATTTCCACAGTACTGAGCCTGCTTGCACACTGACTGGGAAATAAAGGAGTGGACTGAAAACTGAATCTGAAGAATTTTTTTTTCATACATATCCAGAAAAGGAGAAGAGAGCCTTGCCCGGGGATAGATGTCTGAGTTGTACATGTCAAGAATGTATATACTCTCTGCCACCCACCATTTTAAAGGACAGTTAGCAATTAAGCAGACATCAACATTGCTAAACCAAAAAAAGCAATCCAATAGTGTTACACCTTTCACAACTTTGATATCTTTTACATGGAAGGTTCAGTTGGAAAATGCTGAACATTGATCAAGTTTGCAGGATGCTGTAGCTAAAGATTGATATGCCTTCATGGCCAACTTGTAATGGAGGGAGGAAACATACTATTGTTCATGAAGTCATGTTCATGGCCATTTCCCTGATGAGCATCGAGGTCTATTATCATCACCCTGACAAACCCAGCCAAAATTATTAGACTGAAGAAAGTCACAAGTCAATGAAACCACCTCTCATGGTCCTCATTGAGAATCAAGGTATTACCACATTTCTGGAAGGGATACAACCAAAGCAGAGACTGAACTTTATGGCATTATTTCTTGCTTTCAAATGTTTTGCAGACAACCAAGCAAAGTAGTGCTGTCCACTGGTGGTCAGTTCGCTATAGGTGGAGACCAGAATTGAATATGAGGAATACAGGTTTCAATTTTGTACAGAGCTGCTGGTTGTAAATTGACTGATATCATCATCAAGTTGGATTGCAGGTTGCTAGTAATTATGGTCACAATGCCCATACTAATGACATTGTACAGGGCATGATGATTGGAAAAGTTCCACCGTTAGGATTGGCCTGCCTAGACCAGAGAAAGATTGAATTGCATACTGGATTCTGAGACTAATGTGTTAAGAGTACCAAGATCTCCTGGACCGAATAATGCCCAGAAACTAAAACCTAGTCCTTCCACAGCTTAAGAAACTCAGGCAACTTTTGTGTCAGAAACATTCCCAATAATGGTTATTAGAACAATAGCCCAAGCACAAACAATGGGGGATTTAGAGCTACATTTAGAACAAGGTTAAATGTCATGCCTTGAGATGCCAAGTCGTGCAAAAGCAAAATGGATTGTCAGAGTGATATCAGCATAGGCACAGAATCCTCCACCCTCGTTGGAACAACAGTGGTGAAATCCCCCACCTAAATTGATTGCCCAACCCTTCTCCTTAGCCAGTTTTGCACTTAGCACTGTCCCACCAACCTGTACCAAGAGGCTGCAAGATATCATAAACTCAAAAACATTCCTCATAGAGAATTGTTGTAAAAACCCATAACTGCTTTGAGTATTCTGTCTGCCCAGGGAGCTTGGCAGATCAGCATTTGTTAATGCCTTACTTTTGGATACCAGGTTCAATTTTATCAACCTTCTCTAGTTTCTTCTACTTCAGAAATTGTGTCAAAAGAAAACAAATAAAGAGAAGCTTCCTTCATAATTTCTGGCCATTGCTTCAACCCTCAAACAGGGGAAGTTTCCCAGTCGAAAATTTGGTAGGTGAGAGAAGTTTGGGAATGAACATCAATCTTCACAATGGGAGGGAAATGTAAAGTCAAAATGGAAGATATAGGAACTCCAAGATAAGGGGCTAGCTACAAACTATGCGGGGAAAGTGGAAGCCATAGAACAAACCTGCTTTCGAAAAGGACGGAGTACTTTATGTTGCAATATGATGTTGGGCAAGAATGCCAAAGGTGGCACCTGCTTCCACATCACCCATAGAGAATGTAGCCATGAGACCTTACTTGTGAAGGATATGATGTAACCAGGTATGCACAAAAGCTTCATTCAGGTACTTGAACGATGGAAGGGGAATAAACATGAGCATTCAGAAAAGCAAAAGACAGGTACCTCAGTGATGACTGCGACAGTAGAACTGCGTTTCAGGCTTTCCAAATACCCCTCCGTATGCACCTGTCCAACCAGCACCTGTTTGTTATTACATCCACTACAAAGCTCAATCTTAATGACCAGCTAGCACATGGACAATGAGTCTCACCTGAACGTCCCTTCAACTTTCTCAGATTATCAAATCTTGACCACCGAGGGAATACATATGAAGGAGCTCAGGAGGAATTAACCTGTTTAACCTGCACTTTTTTGTGTAAAACTTTTTCTTCTACAGGTTCTTCTGTTTCTGTCATTACACATTTATCCCCTATGAAACAGTTCGGCTTTGCAATTTTCAACTGACTGGCCTATTTTTCATTCCTATTGTCTGCCATAATCGGGCTTAGAATCCTCAAATTCTTGAACAGAGACCACAAATCAACATGGCAATATTCTGCAAACCACATGTTGGAACCTATGCTTAAAATCAGGTAAGGTGGCCCAGGGTATCACAACTGATGTGCATCCTTGCCCTAAAAGTCAGGGCAGCAAAAATCCTTGAAAACTGCTTGTTACCAATACTGCAATAGATGTGCTGCTACACTCCTGCCTGCTACAGAAAACAGAAATGACTCCCTAGGGCCATCAAAGGTGGAAATCCCAACACTTTTTGTTAGCCATAGTTTTCAAACCTGGACCAATGAGAACCATGGTTACCATGACAAGACACTGAAATACAGTATAAAAATGGTAACAAATTACCACTAGCAGATCTTCTTTGGTGGCCTCAACAGGCTCCACAACTCGTTTATGATCCAAGAGACCATCTTCAACAAGAAAGCGTTCGATCCGGCCCCACTTGGATGAGTCAAAAGGATGCCTACACACAGAAATTCCAGCCAGTTTTGAAACATGTTCAGACAATTTCCAAGACATAGAGTCTTGAAAAGATACAGGCAACAAACTTCGATAAAATTGATGTTAGATACATTGAGGGTTCACAAACACTTACAGTCTTTCCAGGCCCAGGAAGGCAATATTATAGGCCGATGAGTATATGATTGGATCCTTCATGAAAATGAATCAACATGTGTCAGCTCACATCTCTGATGCAAATTGCAATATCCTTCATATACACTGAAATGAGCTTGTAACATGAAAGCTCCTTGTGCATTGCTAGCTCCATGTACAACAAAGAATGCTATACCATAGACAATTTCCAAATCCCAACTTGTCTTGTGATGACCACAATCATATTATCATCATAGCAATGAGCACCAGGCCACTTGAGCATTCCAACCAAGACTTCTTCATGGTCTAGAGCTGTCTGTCTGTCTGTCTGTCTGTCTGCTTACGTTCCTATTCTCTTCCTTCAAAAAAAACCTTCACAAGTACTGAGAACTTCTCCATACTTGCAATTTAAACCAACCTGAATAGAAACTGAAATTTCGACCATGTTATATAGACAAGTTTCAGATCTGACAACACATTGGTTGCTCTTCCTAGAAAGAAAGATGTGCTATTTGTCTCAGGCAAACTACTGTACCTTGGAAGAAAAAGAAAACCGACAGACAGACAGACAGACAGACAGAAAGACGAAAAAAATCCTCAATGTGAAATTTGAACTGAATTCGTCAGAATTAAAAAGCATTCTGCTTACATGATTATAAGTGATTTGCACGAGATCGACACGAAAAACCCGAAGTGTAGAGGCGGCCAAACAAACAAACACAAGAGGCGGCCATGTCATATGGAAGGGAAGGAAAACAAAACAAAACAAAAACCTTGTCATTAGATACAGGCGAATATAATGTGCTGTTATCAATCCGCTGCTTCCGCTTCACCTCGTCCTCCTCCTGTTCGCGCCGCGCCATCGTCTCCTCTCGCTGCCCCCTCTGTGTCTCTCCCTCCAATGAAAAAAACCTCTCACCACTGAGGGCGCCATCATGCCATCGCTGCCTCTTATGCTGGGCCTGAGAAACACAATTAATTAGGGAAAGCACTAAATTAATTAGGATCAATCAACTAGTTAATTTATCGTCGTCAATCAGATGATGAAATTGGTATCATGGATGAAATGTTACGAAATGGTGAGATAGGATGAGTATGAGCTAACCAGATGAAATGCATTCTGATGGATGAGAACAATCGTCGCAATGTGCTTCTCTTTGAGTGTTGTGGTGATTTGCTTCTGTTGCAAACTCCTCTTCCTCCTCCTCCTCCTCCCGTCGACCAGCAGCAGCCATGAGTGTGCTTCTGTTTCCCTGAAGTTCAAATCCAATCACAGATGTATACACGAACATTGCAAGTTAGATCCCATCATACATAGAGCGGAATTTTTTGTCACATAATTCGGGTATTTTGTCAAGAAAAATATGCAAAATCATAAGCCAAAGAGTATATAGTAGTAAGAAGAAGAAAAAAAAGAAAGAAGGGCTAGTCTCGTCTCTCCACTTTCAAATCTTGACTCCTCTCTCTCCCAATACTTTCTCTCTGGTGGGTACCATCAATCTCTCATCAGGTTTCCTTTGAATCTGAAAATTTTCTTTTTGCACTCCCCACCATGCCAGAACCCATCTCATCAGTTTTCATTTCATAGCAAATGTTCTACCAGAGAGAAGAAGAAGAACGGTGCATCTTGTGAATTCCTCTTGCCACCACTATCAGTCCGCACCACCACCTCTGGACAACAGAAGTGGGTATAATTCTCATCCATATAAGTATCGAGTTTTGCACTCAACTCTCTGAAAATGTGTGATTTCAAGAAGACCCAAATCACCTTCTGAGACAATCTTCATATTCTATTTGTGATCCAACAAAAAGACCAAATCTTCTCAAGGATTCACAAAATTCGTGATCCAAAAATACCCTAATCATGTGCCAATAAGTTTTTTTTTGTGATGGGCCAATGAAAGTGGCTTTCTTGCAAAAAACCAAAAAAAAGGGAACAATCTTCTCAGCTCTTCTTGGATTCCAACTTCCAAGAAAAATTGAATATAAATATTGACGAACTAGCGTTTGGAACGCATAACAGCACTGGTGATCTGGAGGTATAGCTCAGTGGTAGAGCAATCGGCTGCAGTCCGATAGGTCACCGGTTCAACCCCGGTTGCCTCCTTGCACAGTTAGTTCTTTTTGCATCTTATACGAATGTGTTGTACCTTCTTCAATTAGCTTGGGGCAGTGCACTTTTTTCTCTCCCTTTTTTTTTCTTTCCAATTTTGTGATGTAGCTGAAGTGGAAATCATTCATAAGATGAATAAAATAAATATGGCTACAAACAAGAAATTAATGTAAAGAATTTATTAAAAAAACATTCGTCTAATGCATCACTGGAACTTAGTACAAAAATCTGGTGATTTTCAGTTTATTTTTCTTGAAATCTGACAACTAGAAAACCTGGAAAAGTATTATAAATTATTTATTACCCAAATATACCTTAAAACCTAACCCTACCTAAAACCAATTTTTTTTGGAAATTTAACTGTTCTATCTAACCCCCATTTAGGGTTTGGGGTTTAACTTTTCATTTTACATTTTTCTTTACAACATGACCAAAGTTAGGGTTCAATTGTTATTCCAAACTTTTAACAATTGTTTGCATTTGTGATTGTTGTGGTTTTCGAGCTTTGAATGACACCATACAACATTTTTTTTATCATTATTGGTTGATGATGAAGCTTCAAATGGCCATTGTGGAATTGGTTAAATGTTATTGTGTTTTTTCAAACCTTCAACAATCATTTATATTTGGGATGGTTGTGGTTTTGCATTATTAAACTCCTTTCAAACTTTGAGTGTGATAAGGCTTGTTAATTGTTTTTGGTTGATGGTGATGCTTGAAATGATCATTGTGAAACTAATCATGTGTTCCACTATTTGCAAGCAACAAAACAAACAACTTGTAAATCATTGTCATTCAAGGTTTTTTGTTATTCAAATCTTTTATAATTATAATGTAGTTGTTGACTCCGAGCATAAATTGCATGACGTTGATGTCCAATTCATGCATTTTGATTTTGAAGGTAAAGTTTTTGTTCCTTGTCTTTATCATTTGTGTTTTATATTGTTGCATGGAAACTATTAGAGGTTGTTGGAGTCATCTTTTGCAATTCTATTGTGTTCTTTGTTAATGCACGAAACATTTGGAATAGGTTGTGCAATTCATTGTTGCACTTTGTGTTTGTGGTCTATTTCAATTCGACTTGACCTTGAAATGACCATGTTGATTAAACCTACACTTTTTGAAAACATCAACATTTCTTCAAGAGTAAAGGTCACTTAAGACAAGGGTCCAAGGAACAAGCTCCAATGAAATCAAACATTTTTATTGGTCAAAAGATTTAAATTGGTCTTGAGAGACAAGGGTCCCAGACCAAGACAAATCAAATTGTGATTTAACTTACATGACATCATTTTGAAGGGAAAACCAATTGGTATGGACCCATAAAAATAATTTAAAGGAGAGGTCATGGTTTGGAGAACCAAAGTGAAAGCTAGGGTCCAAGGTTGTTCCCTTTTTCATTTTTATTTTTTTACATTTATCCTTGTTGCTTAAATTTTATGAAAATGGAAGACGCATTTATAGATTGAGGACATTGTTGAGAGCACACTAGACCCTCCATTTTTTGATTAGTTCTAAAATTAACATGGTTGATTTTGTGAATCCTTGCAAGGTGGTTGTTAAAATGAGAGCATTTTTTTTTGTCTTTCCAAGTGCATGAAATGGAAGTGAAAACAATTTTTTTTTAAATCATAAAAAAAAGAAGGAAAAAAAAACCCCCCCAAACGTTAACCTATTCCTTTGGCATGTCAATCACACATTTTTGATATTGAACCTCAAGCCTTTAGATAGAGTCATTGTACTTAAAAGAAAAATGAATCTTTTAATGTGAAGAAAGGTCCAATTGAAGGTCAAATTGCTTCAAATTGGTTTTTGAACTGTTAGTCCTTGGACCTTTGTCTAAAATGGCCTTTAATATCCTCCTTTCAAAATGACCAAAGTTTAGACTTCTAACACCTTAATTAACTTTTTGGTAATTTTCATGAATTAAAAAATAATTTAATTTGTGTCAAAACTACCAAGATATTTCAATATGTTAAATTTATCATTTGGATTCAAATGGCTGTATGAATTCTCATAAATCCCCCCCCTTCATGGGCTTCATTCGATGTAAAGCACGCAACCACTCTATTAATGGATGAATACTTTAAAAATCCACAAAATTGGGATGAAAAAGAAAAATGAGGCGGCTATGAAGAACCCTAATTCTTAGCGGAGGTGTGAACTAGGATTAACATAACCATGTTAATAATCAAGACATTTGAAATTTGGCAAATAAATTTAGAGAAAGTAATCCAAATTTGTTCATAATGAGGATTAAACATATTTTCCTTGTTTATTAACACAAACAAAACATTTGAATGTCCGCAAACAAAGATAATAGATTTTATTCAAAAAAATTGTTTGGAATCGGGATTAACATAATTATCCTAATTGACAAACACCTTGAATGTCTAAAAGCAGAGATTAAAAGAAATTATTTCCAAATTTTCTCACAATCAAATTAACATAATTAGCCCTAAATTTTTTAAATCTTTCAAATGTCTCCATTAATTAGAAAAATCATTCCAAATTGGTGTGCAATCACAATTAGCATAACTATTACCCTAATCAACAAATATTTTGAATGATGATTGAAAACATGGACTAATGGAGAAATTACTAGTTTGGCAATGTGCCATTGGCCCGAGTGTGAACACGACTATGTAAACCACTCCAAGTATGAACACGTACGTTTCTAATGATAGAGCCCAATTGTGAGAAAACTGTTTTAAATTTTTAATTAATTTTATGAAAATGACTGAAAACTCAACATTTCAAATTTGTCTGCGCAACAATTTTTTATTTTCATTATTTTATTGTAGTCAAGCTGGCAATCATCCATAAGCTGATTTAGGTATATCTGGCTATTAATAAAATATGAAAGTAAAAAAAATAAAAAATCCTCATATATTTTTGGCTAACTACTTGAACCACATATAAAAATCTGGCCACGTTCACATTATCGTTGACGGAGACGGACGAAATAGGGAGAAGCTCATGAGCGAGCGCGTCCTCACGCATGCACGCACGCAAGCACGCACGCGCGCGGACAAGGCGGAAGGAGATGCGATCGCGTTGCAGGAGAAAGAAGAGAAGCTGAAGAAACGCTTTGTTTTTTTTATCTCTTCTCCTCTCCTCTCCTCTCCCTCTTCTGTGAGTGCAGAATGGGATGGGGCAGTTAATGAGCTTCGGTAGATGCCAGGAGGAGCAGGTGCAAGGAGAGCGATACGCGGGTGGTGTGCTTGCGGAGAGGAGTAGTAAACGGCAGCGTTTATTGTTGTTGTCTTCTTCTACGGACGTTCGCCATGAGCAAGAGAAGAAGACTGCGGTGCTCATTCCAGGGCTTCCTGAGGAAGTGGCTTTGATGATCTTGGCACGGGTTCCGCGCCGTGTGCATCCGGTTTTGAGATGTGTGTGTAAGAAGTGGAACCAGATGTTGGTTACGAATGAGTTTTTCGATTTGCGGAAGGAGGTAGGATTGACGGAGGAATGGTTGTATGTTTTGGTGAAGGATGATGAAGATAGGTTGGCTTGGCATGCGTTGGATCCTATTGATGGTAAGTGGCGGAAGTTGCCGGTGATGCCGGATTTGATGATGATGCATCGGGAGTTGGATTCTTCTGCTTCTTCTTCTTCTTCTTCCTCCTCTTCCTCTTCTTCTTCCTCCTCTTCCTCCTCCTCCTCCTCCTCCTCGTCGCAGGAGAAATCTTGGGGTTGGTGGATTCCTACGGGTCCTTCTCGTGGCATTCGGATCTCCGGTTTGTTTACGGGATGGTTTAGACGGAAAGGCTTCTTGGACAGGACGCCGTTTTGCGGTTGCTCGGCGGGGGCTATCGATGGTTGCCTCTATGTTTTGGGTGGATTTTCCAGGGCTTCTGCTATGAGATCCGTGTGGAGGTACGAATCCCGCACTAATTCATGGGCGGAAGCCGCAGCCATGGAGTCTGCAAGGGCATATTGTAAGACGGGCGTGTTAGGCGACAAGCTGTATGCGATTGGAGGAGTTGACAGAGGACGGGGTGGTCTCACTCCTTTGCGATCCGCTGAAGTGTATGATCCCAAATCCGATTCTTGGCAATCTATCCCTAGTATGCCCTTCAGGAGGGCACAGGTTCCGCCATCAGCCTTCCTTGCAGACATGCTGAAGCCTATTGCAACAGGGATGGCGTCATTCAAGGGTCAGTTGTGTGTACCACAAAGCCTCTATTCGTGGCCATTCTTTGTGGATGTGGGTGGGGAAATGTTTGATCCGAAGCTGAATGTATGGGTGGAGATGCCCCAAGGAATGGGTGAGGATTGGCCTGCCCGTCAAGCTGGCACCAAATTGAGTGTTGTTGTGAATGGAGAATTATATGCTCTGGATCCTACAAGCTCCGTTGATGGCAGCAAGATCAAAGTGTATGATGCTAGTCAGGATTCTTGGAAGGTGGTACTCAAGAAGGTTCCAATTCTGTTGGATGTCACAGATTCTGAATCTCCTTACCTTCTTGCGGGATTCCACAACAAGCTGCACGTGATAACTAAAGACATCAACGACAATGTGACTGTCCTACGAACTGACTTAGCAGACCACAACAACAACAACAACAACAACTGCAGAAGCAATGATCTTTCTTCCCATGAGAGTGCAGAAGCAGAACATGGGTGGAAATCCATTGCTACTGCAAACTTT
Source organism: Sphagnum contortum (assembly GCA_963920785.1). Taxonomy (NCBI): domain Eukaryota; kingdom Viridiplantae; phylum Streptophyta; class Sphagnopsida; order Sphagnales; family Sphagnaceae; genus Sphagnum; species Sphagnum contortum. Next base: position 15,613,849 of record OY987290.1, on the reverse strand, counting down.
GGCCCTGTCGAGTTAGTCACATGTCAGGTTCTTGATATGTGATGTATAATCAATCACCACAGATGTTGGTGGAGCTCCAGCCACCCAACCATGGATCCCAAAAAACCCTTTTCCTGGTTAGTGGTGTATATTAGGCTGTTGAAGAAGAAGGCTTGATCTCAATATGGTGCAGAACATTGTGGCCTTCATTTTACACTCTTGAGTATGTACATACTTTGGATGTAGTGGCAGGGATCAGCCTTGGCTCTGTCTGTCTCCTGCTTCTTTCCTACTATGTTCTAGGTCTTGCCTTGTTGAAATTGGAATGTCTGATTTCACTTGTGCAAAGTACCTTGTCAGTTTATCAAACTGTGTTGGCCAGATGAGACACACACAGAGAGCGTGTTATCGAATCTGTCTGTATATTGAATTGATTCACTGATCCATTGATCCATCCTATATATCATGTCCTGCTCTTTTCCACCTCTTCTGCCTTACTAACCAAAGGAGCAGATCTTTTGTATGATGGTTGTTGTGCAGGGAAGTACACAGCATAAAACTGTTCTTCTCCTTGCTACTGCAACTGGATTCTCACTTTGTTTTTGAAACTTTTCTGTTGTTGGTCTTGCTCTGCTCTCAGGCATGACATGCAGTAACTGGAAAGATTTCAGGAGCAGCTATGTTCACATCGACATTTCTGGAGGTGACCTCCTCCTCCATGCAGTGTGACCTTCAGAAGCTTGTTGCAGCTTGAATGAGGATACTGTTGACTTTTTTGATTAGCATATGTCTCTTGAGTGCTAGCCAACATCACGTCTGAGTCTTCCCATTGCTTCCGGAAAGGCAACAGAAACTCAGGACGCAGATTGTGTATAATGGTTTGCCCAAGTTTTTGGGAAGATTATTATATGCTTATCTACACCCACTGTTGGGAGCTGATGAACTCAGTGGGTAGTCATGGCAGCTCGTCACTGCCGTTCGTGATGAAGGTGATGGTCTGTCACTTTGTGAGCGACTCTCATGAGGTTATGACTGCACTCATTGTCGTGTTACCTTTAATTGTTGTTGTGGAGATTTCTCTGCAACTTCATCGATGATCTGTTTTCCACTCTTTTGCTTTCTGTGGATGATGATCCCATTTGTGTGTTTGGATCTCTTTTCTTTTATTCTGGTACTAGTTGTAGCAAAATATATGTACTTTTTTTGTGCCCCATATGTTCCTATCCCTTGCTGATTTCCTGCTCTTGCTAAAGGGGGTCCATGGCTTTGTAGTAGTAGGTCTTAAACCACAGAAAGTCTATCTTGCCTTCTGCCTTTCAACATAGATCATCTGGTCATGAGAGTGGTAGTATGAACCTCTTGACTGCTAGCCATCATCACGATTGAGTTTTCCAATTGCTTTTGGAAATGCAACAGAACTAGATTTCACAGAATGGTTGGCCCAAAACCTTGGGCAGATTATTTTACACTCACCTCTGCCCACCATTGGGGAGCTCATGAAGTCAGTGGGTAGTATGGCAGCTCATCACTGTTATTCATGATGAAAGTGATGGTCTGACACTTTGTGGGTGACTCTCATAATTTTATGAATGGAATCATTTTCACATTATCATCCAATTGTTGTTGTGGAGATTTCTTTCCAATTTCATAACTAGGAAGTTTTACAATTTTATCAGGCATTTGTGAAGATTCCATCCAATTTGAGAGGAGACAGAAAAAGAAAGAAAAATTTGTCATGGTGGATTATTGATTGTGTGACCTTTTGGATCATACTATAAAGTACAATGATCAATATGCTGGCAATCTAGTGGCAAACATTGATGTATGGCATCTAACATCTTAAGTATTCACCAGTGATGTGCTTTAAGGATAAGTTGAGGTGTATAAGAGGCACCAACCAGTACCTCCTTTCCAGGTCTCTCTCTATGCCATTAAGCATAGGTGCTTGCTTGTAGAGGACAAGTCTCTCTATATGCCTTAGGCTAGGATGACAAGTACAGGGACAAGCTAAAATAACATGAGAAGCTTACTCTCACAATCTTGTTGCATCTTTTAGCTGGTAGCAGCTACATGAGGATACTATATCGACTTGGTTTTATTCGCTATGTCTCTTAGGGTGCTAGTACAACATAATGACTGAGTCTTCTTGTTGCTTTTGAAAGTGCGTCTAGAATTGTGACACAAAACTCAGGATGCAGATTTTCAAACAATTGTTTGCTTAAATATTGGGGAGCTTATTATGTAATTATCTTACCAGCCACAGTCAGGAGCCATAGGAATCGGTGGTTGGGGAATCGTGATAGCTATCAATTTCATTCATGATGAAGGTGATAATGGTCTATGAGACTTTGTGAGTGACACTCATATGGTTATAGCCTTGCACTCATTCTTGTCATGATGGTCACATTCAAGGTGTTTCTGTGAAGCACTTTCCTCTGCAATCATTGTGACTTGAATGATTGTGGAAATAACCTTGTGGGAGTGTTGTTATCAGACTGTCACTCTCAACTGGTCGTAACTTGTAACTCACTCCTATGAAATCATAAGCTCCTGGCAGTGGGTGTGATAGATAAGCATATGCTAATTTGCTCATAAATCTGAGCAAAACATTATACAAAGATCTTCATATTGAGTTTCTGTTAACACCTTCTGGAAGCAACAGGAATACTGAGTCATGATGTTGGCTAGCAAAGTAGAGCTCATAATAAATTGTTTAGTAATAGATTGTATAGACAGATTGTGGGCTCTACTTTCTCTAATACCTATCAGAATATGTAGGAGCAATAACTGGCAGAACCTGGTACAAACACTTGTGTCTTTACAAACAGGAGAACTATTGGCCTGGGTTGTAGATATCTCTAACCTATTGTAAAGTTTTCGTAACATCTGTCTGCCATGTGCCACTTGATCACTGATGCACACACCATTGGCTCTGGATGAACTTCATGTCTTCATTGACTAATTACTCTGCACAACCCTTGCACTAGAGACGTGCTGTCCTAAAACTTCTTTTCACCAGGGAAGGTCAATAACAAAGCATGTATATATGTGGTGCAAGAATGGCAAAGAATTGTTTCAATCATTTCGTAATGGCAAGAGTTCCAACAAAATAAGCACCCTTTTTTCTTAAGAGCTCTGCAACCATGTTGCAACCATGTTGCATCTGGCACCAGCAAACTAGTAATAGTTGGAACATTCAAATTCACATGAGCTTCTTGGTCACTGTCAGCACAAGTTTGCTTTCACTTATGATTTCATATTCAAGAACCCAATTGCGGGTACATAAATAGCTGATCTCCCTCAATTTCCATGCAATTATTGCACTGCGGGGCGCTCACAATGTTTCTGAATTCAATGATATTCTCAATCCCATATCTCAATCAAGGTCCCTTCATCAATATAATTCACATCTCAATTGACATTCCATTCGGCTTCCTTCCTTGGCCTCAAGTCTCTACTCCATCAACTACAAGAGGGAAAAAAGTAGTGACATGTTCTTTTTCTTTAGCAATTTTTCAACCTGAAAAGTTCAATTTTAACGGACACACAACACAATTTCTATGAAAAGAAATTGATCGTATTTTGAAAAAGAGAAAGAAAAAGTCACCATTGTTCTTGATTCCAACAACTATCTCTGAAAAGGGCAAAAATGAAAAATGAAACTTTTAAAGCACATGAGCAGTGATTTCATTTTTTCTCATGGAAACCTTTTGCAAATTTTCTATCTGAAAAAAATCTGATTTATGACTTCAAGATAAGGAATTTTAATGAAAATAAAGTCCCAAATTCTTAAGGTTTATAATTCTTATGTTTAAAAAAATAAAATCACATCTATAATATCTTCCAGCAGATAGCCAATATATTATAAAAGGGATGCTTAAAATTGTTGATTTCCATATCTAGTTTATACCCAAATTTTGCTAAATCTTCTAATAGATGATCCATGACTTCCATAGCCAAAAATCAAACAAGTGCTTTGGATGTTTTTGAAAAAGTTAGGCTTAATTTTTTCTAGCAAAAACTCACTTCATTTGCTTGACAGATAAAGCAAGTACATCACAAAATAGAAATGTTGTTTCGAATGATTCGGGAAAAAAAAAGAAGGTTAGGTTTCATTTCTTTTAGCAAAGCTCATTTCATTTGGTTTGCAAATGAAAAGAGTGCATCACAAAACTGATGAAAAGTCACTTGGATGTTTACAAAAAAAAGTTAGGTTTATTGGCTTTTTGCCCATGGGGGAAGAGATTATGCATTGGTGTAGGATCTAGGAATAAAATCTCGGTTCCAAATTGAACCAATGTGTGAGTCACATATTTGAGTACTTTGTGTGTATATGATAAATGGGCATGTCTATAGAAGTGTGCATAAGTTCTTTAAAAAATAAAGTACTTTGAAGTTTGTAGTTTGTGCCTCCCATAAAGGGCAAAAGTCATTACCAAAGTTGTATTTTTTTTTATATACTCACAAAATAAGTTAAAGAACTTTTGAAAAAAAAAAAAAAAAAAAAAAAACTTTGAATATGGACGCGCGAAGGGTGTGAATTTAAAATTTTCCTTAGAATAAGGGTACATTAAAGATATTCTTAAGGTGAGCCCAGTTGGTCCCCACTCTCATCACCTTTTTTTAATCTCATCCCCTAGGTTGTGTTATCCCTAGTAGTGTCCAGAAAAGGGACCAAAATGGGGTAAAGAATCCAGGATGGGATCCCCAAACTAGGCACAACAACTTTTTTGGGGGTCAACTATAGGCTGCCCACCTTTGGGGGCTATATGGGCTAGGGTTAGGAGGTTAGGGGGCTATGGGCTAAAGGGGGGGTATGGAGGCCATTAGCTACATGGCTATATAGCTATGGTTATTGGCTATATGGCCATTAGTTATATGGCTATTGACAATTGACCAGTGGCTATACTTATGGTTAGTGGCTATATGGATATTAGTTATATGGCTATTGGGTATGGGTATTGACTATGGGTATTGGCTATTGGTATATGGCTATAGTTATTGATTATATGATAAGGTTAGATTTGGCCTTTTTTGAGTTTGGGGTGAGGACAAGCTTTATGTGGGTTTGAATGTTTGGTTTTTAAGTGTTTCAAGTTTATGGTCAGGGTTTTTCAAGTATGATCTGATTTTTAGGGGCTTGAATATTTGAAATAAAACATGGTTTGTGTTTGTGCAAAATATTGAAGTTGAAAATTAAAATTTTTAATTAAATTAAAAGACAGAACCTCGGACTAAAGATAGTGATGAATTTTTTTGTTTTATGCTCATGTTTTTGTGTATATAAAATGAGGAAATCAAAAACCAATTCCAAAAAGGTGGGATTAGGTTTAAGGTAAATTGGAACTTGTAGATTTAAATTTTCATGGCAACTATATAAAGAAGAGATAATTCTTGTGGACTTCCTTTTATTTTCATTTGAGAACTTGAAAGATGTTTTCTTTAAGCTTTTCAAATGGCTCTTTTTGAAGCAATGATGATTTTATTTCTATCTTAAGTGATGAGGAAGATCTTCGAGAATATGGATCTCATGATCTATATGGATCCCATGATCTTCCAAAGGATGTTGGTATTAGCTTGCAACTCCAACAAATTTTTCACTTCACATGAGATGTAGAAAGGGATAGCACAATTCATGGACTCAACTATTGGTGTTCATGCCATATTGGCTATAATGTGAATCATAGTTAGGGGTTTGACAAATTTTATGTTGTAAAAGTTCAATGAGTTCACTTCTCTTGTGATCCCTATCATAGGAAGTCATGTTTGATCCATAGGTAAGCCTCCATTTCATATGTACCTCCAATTATAGGTTAGGTGATTTTCAGGTTTAGGTTTATGGTTAAGGTCTTTAAGTTTTCATTTTAGGTTTTCAAGTTAAGGTTGAGAGGTTAAAAGTTTTAAATAGGGTTTAGGGCCTGATTTTTAAAGTTCAAAGTTAGGGTTTAATGTTTCAAGTTTGATTTATAGGGTTTATAATTAGGGTTTAGTGGTTAGGAGTTAAAATTAGGGTTTTTAGGTTCCACCTATGGCGCAATGTTTAGGCCTGATTTTTGGGATTTTCAAGTCTGATTTTTAAGGTTTCTAGTTAAGGTTGAGGATTTAAAAGTTCGAGTACAAGTTTGAAGATATGATTTTAGGGTTTTCAGACCTGATTACTTGGGTTTGAAATTAGGGTTGAATGTTTAGGAATTAGGGTTAAAGTTTATAAAGTTTGATTTCAAAGGTTTAGATTTAGAGGTTAGGTGTTAGGGTTACGGTTTTAGTTCTAATTTTTAAGTTTCAGGTTTGTTTTACATGGTTTCAAGTTCGGGTTTAATGTTTCAAGTCGAATTTGGATGGTTAGCATTAGGGTTTGGTGTTTAAAGGTTAGGCTTTTTAATGCTGCTCTTGAAGGTTTCAAGCTAGGGTTTAGAGGTTAGGGTTAAGGTTTTTAATCTGATTCTACGATTTTCAGACCTAATCACTAAGGTTGGAAACTAGTGTTTAATGTTTAAAAGTTAGGGTTTGGGCTCTTATGTCTAATTTTGATGGTTTAGTTTAGAGTTTAAGTCTAGTTTTTAGGGTTTTCAAACTTGATCACTATGGTTTAGGGTTAGGGTTAAATTTTGTGGGCTTTCAGGTCTAATTTTACAGTTTGGAGAGAATGATTAATGTTTTGATGGTAGGGTTAGGAGTTTCAGGGTCAAATTTATAAGTTTATGGTCAATATTTTTGTTTTTTATCAAAACATGGGACATTTCAATTGTTTCAAGCAAGCCATCAAAGTTAATGTTCGAGCAACACCTTTTGAACTTCATTCTAGATATGAAGCATAACAATGCCATGATGTATGACACCTTCATGTGGAACTAGTCAAATTTTGCTTTGTGTGACAATGCATTGTTCATTGCATCATGCATTAACAATGCATTTGCAAATGAAATCTAATGGCTAATGCTTGAAAAAAGAGTTGCTTTGGGTACATAGTTGTAAGAATTATTGGGTTGTATTGGTTTCATCAATGATAATTTGGTTGAGATCCAAAAATCATGGAATAGCAAGGTGCACACAACCTAATTCAATAGTTGGAAGAAGATTTATCCAATGAACAACACATTCATTCTTGACCATCATGCATGTAGTCATAATCGTAATACAGCAACTCCAATAGTTGGAATCAAAAGCACATTTTTGTCTTCAGTTTGCAAATAATGAGTGAAATATTTTATAAGAAATGTTTTGTCACTTTTGAGTTGTTTCTTCTAATGCATGTAGTCCTACTAATTATTAATTATGATTTGAAATATTTTTAATTGTTCATGATTAAGCACAAAATTTATATTACATATTTAAAATCATATTTGAATATTTGAAATAAAATTTGGTCCTTCATTTTCATTTTTTTGATATGTAGACATGAAGGTAGATTGTGAACATTGTCCAATATCAAATTGTGGATCTAAATATGGATTTTTAAAATATTTTATTTGAAAAAGTTGTGTTTGCTTTTCATTTGAAGTTTCAGTTTGCATATTGTATCAAATATCGTTGTAAACATTCCAAGTTTGATCGAAATCGTTTGAAAGGGCATTTGTTGTAATCTATCTATGAAGGAAGGTAGTTTGTTTTGTTTTGTTTTGTAGTTATGAGATCCACTGAACGAGGATGCTTCCAATCATGTTTTAGGTGTCTTTGGAAAGCTCTCAACGAGGATGTGCTTGGTTCCATGACGTTTGGACTTGCAGTGCAAAAGTTCTTGAATATTGAATGATTTTTTCACTGCAAATTAACTTAAATCATAGCTGAAAATTTCAAAGGAAATGGAATGTGCCTTTGATGTTGTTGGAAAGATCTTGATGAGCATATAATTTAATGGAATTTATTTGGTAAGATTTCGATTCAGAATGTGGGAGACATTGATTTTTAAGTGACATCTGCAGCTGAAACTTCAAATAAATTCCAAAAAACCAGATTTTGGAAGGAAAAATCAGTTGAAGACGTGGTAGCACTTGGGCCAACAGCACAGGCCAGACTATTATGTATAGGATGAAAATCTAAGAGTCTAACTAGTTTTCTATTCTCAAAAATTATAAAACCAAGGTTTGTTTTTTCAAATTGTTTACAAGTTGGGAATGATTTATGATCAAATTATATATTTTTGAAAACATTTTATAAAGATTGAATCTTCAAATAATGTTGTGAGAAGTGTAATGCATTGATTGGACGAAAACCTCAAATTCTTGGTTTTGTGATCAATTTTGTACATAACAATGGTGATTTAGAATTTATATATTTAATAGCTTGAACTTTTTTTTGTATAATAAGAATTTGTAATCGCTTAAGTGCTTCTTCTCTAAGTGATACTTCTAATTTCTGAGTTGTGGTGGCAGTATGCTGGTGATTTGATGGACACAGTTCTCGCCAATCCTGAGGATGATATGGATATCCCTCTTGAAGGGGTAAGGATTTGGACAAGAGCATTCAAGAGCTTGTTCCAGTTGCAGGCTTGTTTGTACAATCTTTCCCAAGATTCATTGCAGACTTTTCCCCTGTGTTGGGCGCGAAAATAGAACTACACAAAGGATCACACAATCACATTTGTAGTTAGTGGTTAACATGTCATTTCACTGATGTTGATTAACTTGTCACTTGAAGATAACATTCTGTTTGGCCTGCACTCGTGAAACTGATGACAATTGTAATGTATGAAGTCTATGTTGGTTGTCTTGTTAGTTCTTGTGATGTACCCTGCTTCAATCAGATGGTTTAGTTCACTTGATTTCCTTGTTCTGGTGCACTTTTGTTGAAAACCATTTTTCAGAATAGCAAGTTCAAGACCGCATTTGTCGTGTGTGTGTTTGCAAGTTATGCACAAAATTCTCCAGACACATGGACTAAGCTCACACATTTCATATAGAATCAAAGACCCTTTTGAACAGAAGTTACCAGGGTAGTGAGAGGCCAGCCAGAACTCTCCGCACTTGTTTAGCTCCCTATGGTAATTGGCATACTAGTACTTGCCAGTGAAATCAAGTTGGTCACAAATGTTTGCCATGTACACCCACAACAAGAAGTCCAAGTGAGCAGCAGATTCAATTCAATCCATTTGCAAATTGCACAAACTTTAACATCCAAGAAGTCTACAGTGGCCTTCTTGCAAACACTGAAGACTCTGACACTGCAAAGGCTGAAGGTTCTGCGAGTGTCATACCAGTTTGACACTCTTGCAAAGGCTGAAGGTTCTCTTATAGTGTCATATCCACTCAATGCACTGGCAAAGGCTGAAGGTTCTCTTGCAGTGTCATACCCCCTTGATTCTCTTGCAAAGGCCAAAGGTTCTTGCAGTGTTCATACCAGTGGAGAATGGGTGTGATCACATGCTGATTTCATCAAATGATAACCAGGAAATACAGGTGTCTCAGACTGAGGGATTCGGAGAAAGGAATGTGGAGTGATCTGGCCAACAATTTGATGATTTGGAACACCCATTTGCACAACACATGAAGTCTGTAATTGCTGTGAATTTGGAATCCTCCAAAAGAAAATGTCCCAGGTTCTCTCACAATGCATGCTGTTCCTGTTTAGACATCTGCTTACAGGCTTCCGGATACACCTTTATGTGCAACACTTTTCTTGCAGTACTAGACACTGGACCATCTTTGTTATGATGATCAAAGATAGTCCAGTCTCTTTGTCTGTTGCAGGTTGATTGTTGTCCAAAACTTCTTGCTGCTGATAATATACTACCACCATGCTTCAAACAATTTCATGATTCTTCTTGAACAGCAGACAAGCAGAGAAGATTGAATCTATCACTCTTGGCACAATATGTCGTAAGCTCTTGGAACTATTTGGGAGCATAGATCTATGCCCTATGCAAGAGGCTTCACAAATCCTGAAGCTCTCTGTGTTGATATCTTGTGCAAGCAGCTGATAAAGAGACTGAAATTTCATTAGCAACCAATGGTGCACAGCACTCTTCGCTCTGCACAAAGCTGAGGTCTGATTTCAAAGCTGACCAAAGTGCAAACTTCAAAACTTCAAAATCTGTACAGAGATCTGCAGGGTTCAAGTCCAGCCTTGTCCCAAATGGTGTGCATGTCAAGCTTGTCTTGGGGACAGCATCTCCACATCTACTACATGCAACACAAAGCTCTTTTGACTCAGGTTTGCTTTCAGTCTTAACCTATTCTGACACTATTGTGAATCTCTCAGCACTCACAAATGTCTGAAAAATAGTTCCTGGAGGCTCTGGCTGCAAAGAATTCAGTCCACACTTTTAAGTCTTTTTGTATTAAGTCTTTGTCTCACAGACTTCCACAGTAATGAGAACAACACATGAGATCTGCATGTAAGATAGATAGGCCTACAACAGCTGAACTGGTTAATATACATGGAGTCGTTGAAAACCCATATACAATTGATAATCATGTTGTTTCAGCAAAGGAGTCCGTTTTCTCATCAAATACCTGGCTCTACATGGCTGGCTGGCCCCCTTCCATGCCATCCAATTTTGTAAGGCTTCAGTGTAAAAGCATGTTTTTGCTGGAATAGAGCCTTGTTTTGTGACACAGCAAATTAAACCCTAACAAATTCATCTTTGACTTCTCCTGAAGGAGATTGAATCTAGCAATTGACTTGTTCGAAAAACCTTATTTGATCACTGCTTTGTCTAGGATCTGACAGCCAAGGATCACTCAATGCTAGCACTGCAGTGTATTGCTTAGATTTAAGCTTCATGATAAACTCCTGAGCAAATGTTGTAGTCTCAGTCATCCAATACATGCACCATTCCAAAAGCCTGCCAAGCTGATACATATCTGACATGGGGGTGTAAATGCGGCCATCCAACGTCTCTATGCTCCACCCATTGAAATACTGAAATCCTTGTGGCACTTGGAAAGGAGACACACTGCTACAGTTTCCAAGTCAATTAGCATGAACTGCTCCTCTGATACTTGAATAATATTAGGGAGTTGGACATCCCTGTGAACAAGGCCCACCTCAGGGAGGACAGATAGTGCTTCGCACACATTCTTCGCCATCATCCTGATATTTCGCTAAGGCCTCAAAATGGTCGGTGTCCAACAGGAATAATCTCAACTTTGTAGGTTCCAGTACGACTTATGTAGTCCTTGTTCAATTTTTTCTCCTTTAATTGTGGAAGGGAGGGACAACTTTCTCCAACTTCATAAGCCTGCAGTATCACATCCAATTCAGTCATCAATTCCCCACAAAAAGATTTGAATTTCTTGATGCACTTCTGAACTCTGTTTGGGTAAAAATTTATCATCCTGTCTCCTCCAATGTCTGCAGTGAACATAGCATGGTGGCCTGGCACCACCAGGACCAAGTCTACCATTTTCTTGATTAGCTTATCCACATAGCCAATGCTTAGCAGAAACTGGTAGCAACCATCCTCAGTTGACAGGTCAAGGCTTGGACCAGCTTTTCTGATCAGCTTCTCAATGAAAATCCATTGGAATTTTGAACCTGCAGTTGTGTACCCCAGAATGAATTGCAACTCTCCATAAAACATGGTGGAAAGTGGCTTCACCTTTGCCATAAGATCAACTTCAGCAGCAATAAGGCTGGAAAACTTATCTTCACCTACAAGGAAGGTGCATCCAGACATGGTAAGGAGGGTATCTGCTCTTGACCTTTCTCTGATAGTTCGGGAATGACTATTACATGTCATTTCATTACAATTGAATAAGAACTGGTACACAAATTCCTGTGGGCTGGATAGATCCTGCACAACTGAAAGAGATCCATAGGGAAGCATCCAATGCGAGCTGATATATTCATCTCTGATACTGCAGGGCCAATAGAGACATTCAGGGCCAATGTCAAGGTAGTAGGGATGACTGAATCATCTGGTTCAATCAGAAACCTTTGTTAGATTAGGCTTGTGAAAATGTTTCTCAAAATACATTCTCCTTAATACAGGAACCTTCCATGCTTCTCAGGCAACAACACCCTTTCAAGATCATACTCGTTTTGTGGGAGCTTAGTTAGCTCTGCGATCAGCATATGCTTGATCCATTATTCAGAACGATCTGCAGAATCTGGTAGAGACAATGGAAAGCTTAGTTAGCTTTGGGATCAGCATATACTTGATCCATTCTTCCAAATGATACTTAGAACCCCATAGAAACAACAGAGATGAAAAACAAAATTGGTCAGAAACTTGAAAAGATTGGAAAACATGCCAAAGGGCTGGCTTATACGTTTGCAGAGGAATCATGTGCACATCATAAGCAAATCCAAGCATGGAGCAAATGAAAGCATGAGACACGATAAGAAAACAAATAGAGGTTGAAAACCCTAACCAACAAACACCTAAAGGAAACACACGTGCAGGTTGAGCGAATGCTTTGACAAGTACTTCCCCCACACCAGGTTGAGTAGGAAGAATTTTTTCCAAGCAATCCTTTGAGGCTGTTGCAAGTGCAGTTTTTGTATCATATCCCATATCTGCCGACTTCTTGATGTCATCACCTCTGAATTTCGCATTCGGACATCTCTCCTGCAAGACTTGGTGAAGGGCGCTGCACTCATCATCCTTGTCCATCCGGCAAGGCAGAGAAAAGAAGTTGCAAAAAAAAACAACGAAAAAGTGGGAAAATGAAATCAAGCCCAAAGAGATTGAGACATTGAAATGGTGGTCCAAGAGGGCACCATGCCTCTGCAACAAACCACGCCAAATCTGCATTAGTGCACTGTGATCTAGATACAGGGTGTAGATCTGCTTTGTGAAGAATTTGCAAAAGTTTGGAATAGCTTTTGTAGGACTCTTCTTCCCTTGCAAATTCTACACCTTCGCATTTTTTAAAAACAAATGTTCAATATGAGATGACAATTGCCATGAGGAAAAATAAGTCACAGGGGTGGAATGCTAACATCAAACAGCACTACTGTACCTAAGGCTTGCTAGTGGTGCCCATGAAGATTACTCGTTCGCCTAGATTGATGGCTTTCAACTCGTGAGTCAATCCCTTCTTGATCTGGTTTGGTTTATCCTTCTCAACCCATAAGATTTCATTTCCTTGTTTTGTCAGAAACACCTATGTCCAGCCAAAATAAATTCATCATCCCTTCAATCCTTTTGACAAGCATAATATGTATTCGATGGGTAAAAGATTCAAGAAATCATACACATTTGATGTTGTTGATTTCCATCAATGGATGATCAAGTTCACCCTCAGATGATCCAATTCTGTGGAGAACTGGAGAGATTATCAGGTCTGATGCATGATGCGGGGTATGTCCCAGATACAAAATTTGTGCTGCATGATGTGGAGGAAGAAGAAAAGGTGTTTCATTTGTGTCACCATAGTGACAAACTAGCTATTGCAATGGTTAATAACTGATGAAGAGGAACATCCAGATAAAAGAACCTCTGAGAACCTAATATACCTTGGAAAGACAAAAACATGGTCTCACCCTCCAGAATGCTGGAAGTAAGACATTTGCTTCACCACCTGCTGGCAACATCCCCTGACTATTGCAGACAGCGTAAGGGACATCCTCCTTGTACTAACATTACCCACATCGGCTGCGACAAGCAACTTTTGTGTTAGCACAATCTCACAAGCAGTTTACAAGACATGAAACTAACTCTTCTTGGACTGGAAATAGGTGGGAGACTACTAATAGCAACCCAGTTGGACTGATCAAACCATTTACCCAATCAGAAAGAGGGAGCAGTCAATAAACACGATCAGTGTTTCTTAGACTGTTCCAGGGACCCTCCAACTGTGCATTTTTTTTTCAGGGTCATAGCTGTTGTGGAGTGAAACCCATGTATAGTAGCAGCATTTCACATAACTAAAAGTGTAAGCAGTGATAATCAAGTGTTAGCTTGTCCTGCACCTCACTTGGCAGATCAGGATCAACATAGAGTCTGGTGCCTGCCAGGTTATACAGTGCAGGCACATGATTGGGTGTACTTAATGTGTTTTTGAGCAACCCAGTGCCCTTTGAAACAGAGTGCTCATTAGGCTAGAGATACAGAGAGTTTCCCACTTCTCAGCTGGCTGGAAGGCAGGAGTTCTGCCAACTACTTGTTGCAATTGTATCTGAGAAGATTTCAGCTGATGCCGACACATTTGTATGACACTTTTGCACAATGTATAACATTCATCCAAACACTCTGCAACATCCACACCATGCCATGTTCTGCAGCCTTACTTTGTGAATTTGGCCCTAACTTTGTGCTCAAAAGCTGAGCTGAAGTCTCAAAATTCAAAAGGCTTAGGAGAAAGGCAAGGAGAGATCAAGCATACCATAGTGCATGGCTGAGTTCAGAAACCATAGCAAGGTGACAACAAGGAGACCTCTGTGTAATCCATGCCTCAGAGCATACTCAAATTTCCGGCAACTGCAACTGTTCATGATGTCACGGCCTCTCAGCAATTTTCTGAGTTGGTAGTACAACTCTCAAACAAATGAGGCCACTCTCTATTCCCACACCACAAAGACATGAAAATTACACAGACTACACAAATGAAAAAGGGGGAGGATATTCAAACTACAAGATGAGTGAAGTTCACATGGAGATCTGGGCTGTACTACTCCCGCATCCTCTCTGTCATGATCTGGACCTGTTTTCTTGCCTCTGCAACATAAAATTGAGGGTCACTCAATGCAAATTAAGCTATGCATCACCTCCTGGAAGCTGGGAAAATGTTGATTTCACTGCTATCAAACTTTGAAATGCTACTGCCATCAGAAATCTCAGAGAAATTTGATGATGTACTCAAATCAAGCTCAGAGCTACATAACAGATGAAGGCAATACCAGCTCCATTTTTGGACTACTGGCATCGCACTTCAAGTCAAGACTGTGATTTTAAGACTATACAAACAATGACACAAAACCTCTTCAGTGTCATTCAATGGCCGCTTCACAGACCTACTACTACCCTTGCCCTGAGATAGGACTCAACCAAAAGAATACAGACTGTAAAATGCGAGAGAGAGCTAGAGCAAGTTCTTCAAGAACGTTGGAAGGGAAAAGACAGTTCCGAAGAGGCTCAGGAAGCTATAGTTTCCCAAGTGAGATGGACATACATATCTCTTAAGACTTGTCGGGTCTACTACATTGGAAGGTAAGAGCAAGAGAAAGGTGGAAAGAAATAGGAGCAGCAAACGAGAGCGAAGAAAGTGGTGCTGCTGCATCAGCAGCAAGTGTAACAGCAGCAATTGGATGTGTTACCTTTAGAGAGGCCGGTGACGCAAATGACGAGCCCTCGAAAGGTTTCTCAGCAAACTCGTCCGGCGAAAATCGAGATAACGTCTGCAAGGCTGCCGTATGCTCCCTGCTTGGCAACCGCTCCCGTAAGGACGATGATGGGGACGGGGAAGGCGTAGTGGAACGCATTGCTATATAAATCTACTTGTACACACACGCGCGCGCGATCTCTCTGCTTTCTGAACAAACGATCTGAAGCCTTTGCCCACTTCTTCTTTCAAGCAACAAATTGCTAGCTTACAAGGAATTCATTTTATACCACGCCGAAGAGGAAGAAGAAATCCTCGCCGAGAACACGGTCTCATGATCGTTTAATAAGCTTCACCGCTCTTGCTTCTTCTTGATACGATCGTTCCATCTTCCTTACGGAAATACGATGCCGGTCCCTTGTTGTTGTTGCTGCATACTGAGAGCTTGGATCCGCACGACTAGTGACAAAAAAGCCTAATCCTTTCCTCTCTCGCCCTGCCTCCCTTCCCTCCCCTTTTGCTCCCGAAACAGCGAAAGAAATCACTAACATCTTCTAAACAACAAACAAAAAAATCCATCCGCACTGGCCATCTTCATGAGCTTTTCCAATGGGCTGACCCAACAAATGGTCTTTCGCATTGAAAAATAGATTCAATCTAATCATAAACCTCCATAACTACATGGGTTCAAATCAATAGCAAGGATAAAACTAGGCTTGACAATCAATTTCCAAGTTGCAATCTAGTAATCAAAACCTTTTACACCTTCAACAATCATGAAGGATGATGCTAACCACGGCAATCCCGTACTTTTGTGTACACCCATTGCCCACATGCACTTGAGCTGCAATTCCTTATATCTTTGTTTTCCTTCAAGTTGTTGCATTCTTAGCTCATGGTAAATTACCAAGAATGATTACCCTAGAGCTTTCATAAAATTCCATTCATTGTGATGGATCTACTTTAGTGGGAGAGTCCATGCAACAATGTAGTTTTCATTTGGTCTCACATTTAAGAGAAACGGTCACCATGTGTGCCTGAATTGTGAGTTGGTTTTTTGAGAACTTTGTGGAACATTTCATGATAGTTGTTGCTGGTTGGATCTTGCCATGAAGGGCTGATCAATTAGTAATTACAGATCAGCAAGTTGTTTCTTGTTGTAGTTAGTTTCTGTAGGACTTTTATAAGCTTTCATAAGACTCAGCCATTTTGTTCATTGTAGTAGTCCATTTAGTTAACTTCCTAGCAATCCAATTCACATGGAGAACAAAAAACAAAAGACAGAAAAATGGTTTCAACAAGAGAAGAGCAATGGCAAACAACCTGAAAAGCAAAAAACCTGGAAACCCCAAAAATCCCAGAAAGACTTTCTTTCCAAGAAAAAAAAAAAAACAAACAAGTGAAGGAACAAAATTTTTAAAGATTTGTATCTCTCAAGCATCTGTGTTGCTGTTTGTTTTCAAAAGTTGCAAAATAGCTTTCTTCCAGATCTTTGAATATTCATTCAAGAGCTCCTCAAATCAGCCAAACTTTCAAAGGCAAAAGATGTGCATCCGAGTTCTCGTGCCTTTGCAATCACCTCACCTGACAGAAGCTTGAAAGAGAAAGAACCTCAAGCTCTAGACTAAAATGCACAATTGATTATTGAAGATTCATGGCGGAGAAATCGTTCTCATGTGCCTTTGGGACAAAAGGTGAGGATGTAGTTGGCTCCAGTGCAAGTGAAAGTACTTGTTGCATCATCATAAGCATAGCTGTAAGCAGTTGGACATGCTCTCTTGAATGTTGTAGAATAGAGAGTGGGTTTGCAAGTGATTGATGAACCAAATTCTCCTGTGCAGCAATACTGAGGTTCATTGTAAGTAGCACACGCACTCTTACATGCAACCACTTCTCCAGCACTTACAACCTGAATACCAGCACCAATAAACAAACATTCAAACAAAAGAAAACACAGAATTAGCTATCAGTTATGAAATAGGCTTTTCTGCATTTCTATGAGATTGCAGATCCAAAATAAAACACTCCCACAGTTAGCACTTGTCTGTGTCCTTTGCAGCTATTAAGTTCTTCAAAGAGACATGGAAACTTTTTGCTTAAAGAGTTTTGTGTCCAGTTGCAGCCACTTAGTTCTTCAGAGTCACTGGACAAATTTCTGCATCAAAGACTTTTTGCCTGGTTTTGCAATCATCCTTGGCATCTGAGAAGTTCCTCAAGGAAGATACACAAGTTTTTTGCTTCCAGAGTTTGTGTCCCATTGTGCATCATGCTTTGCAGCAGCAAAGTTCTTCAAGAGAGACAAACAAGATTTTTGCAAGCATTTATATCTGATTGTATATATCTGCACATTTCTTCATATACACACAAGGTTTTGCATCGCTTGTTTGTGTCCCATTGTGCATCTTTTGCAGCTGCATAGGTAGTTCTTCAAGAAAGACACACTCAAGTTTTTGTATCAAGAGTTTCTCTCCCATAGTGCATCATCATCCTTTGCATTGCAAAATTCTTCAATGGAGACAACAATTAAAAAATTTGCATCAAGAGTTTGTGTTCCATTCATTGTGCATCATCATCCTTTGCACCTACATTGTTCTTCAAGAAACATCCAACAAGCTTTTTTGTATCAAGAACTTGTGTCTCATTTCTGAAACAAATCTAATGTTTAGGGGGGTTCAAGATGCACTGCAACAGACTTACCTGCTGTTCTTTGGGACAAACGGCATTGAGATCGCTCGTGCATCCAGGACTGCCACAGTTTCCTGTTCCTCCAATTGCTGTAACACGCATCGGCAGATTGTATCCATCCACGAGACTCACATCATAGAAGTCCATACCATTTGCACCATCGAGAGTGATCTCGAACAAACTGGCAGGTGGAACTCCGCCTGCACCTTCACATTGCATCTTCCCACCACAATCTCCCGTCACACAACTGCCAAGGCCGCTACTACCGAACACACAATCAGTGCGGCCCCAGAACCTTCCTCCCCATCCCTTGGGTGCAATCTCTGTACTGGATTCACCACTCCCGAGTTTGAATCCACCGCCATCAGACAAGATGGGAATTCCTCCATTGGGTTGCGTACCTACCCATACTGTGAAATCGCAGGAGTTGACGAAGGTGAACCTGGTTGCAGAAGCTGTCTCGATTGCTGTAAATCCCAAGGAATTGGAAACACATGATGGTTAGCATGGTGAAGCCCAAGTAGATCGTTCACTAGAGATGCCTTGGAATGGTTTCTATAGTACCCCATTTCTGAGTGCATCACAATGTCCTTCTACCCAGAGAAACAGAGCCAACAAACGTCAAGCAAGAAATGCAGAAAAACTTACAATAGAAACTCAGGATCATCAATACGAGAACAGCTATTGTTGTTGGCTTCAACTTCCCGCTTGACGAGGACGACATCCACGAGAGTTTTTCCATGGCACGAAAGATTTACGAACACCCGACGACGATGACGACGTGGTGCAGCAGCACCTCAACACAACAACCACCTAGGGTCGTATCTAAACTCTGCACTTCTGATCCGCGACGCCAACAACAAGCAACAACAAAACGACGTCACGGAGAAGTCAATGACTATTGCATATGTACAGGAATCAAAGGGAGCCAGGAGGCCTCGACACGGGCCGGAGCGGTGCGGTGCTGTGCAGCTTGCTAGCTTGCTCTAGCGGAAACTGGAGATCGACTGATGACTAGGAACAACAGTTTGAGATTCTTCTCAGTTGGGGCGGGGGCGGGGGGGGGCTACTCTTCGGTCAGAGAGAGAGACTCAATGCGTTTGTTTTTCAGTTACGACTGCATCAAGAACTCTAGTCTCCATTGCACAGATCATCGAGTTTCGAGTAATGACAAGAAGCTACAAGCAAGCAAGCAAGCATGTCACTAGATCGAAATAAATCAAAAAACCATCTCTCTAAGAACTGTCTGTTTTCCATGTACTCAAGTCATGGATGGAGGAGCATCATGTAATTAGTAGCTAGCGGCTGCTGCACTCACTTGTTGCACGGTCGTCAGTAATTGTTGCAGGTTGTGATGAAACTCATCAGGAAGCGCTGAGAAAAGGCCTTTCCCTCATTTCCCAATTTTCATGACCGATCAGCCAAAATTATTCTCATTATTATTTTCTAAATTTCGCATCTAGGCTACCCTACTTGACGACGGAGTCTGAGACAACTTGAATTTATTTTATTTTTTTAATTTTTAATAGTGTGGAAAGATTCCTTTTAGATGCCTTTTTAATTCGCCACATTTTTTAGGAGAAAAAAATGGAAGTCGCCATATTTTAGATACTGCGGTGGGTTTTCTTTCTTGACGGTTTTGCCAAAACATGACAGGATTCTAAGAAATTTGTCTACTTTCCATTATGACGTGCAGCAGAGGCGAATTCAAATTTGGTTCTTTCCTGTTGTGGATAGCAACCAGGTTTGGTAGATGGCATGGAAACCGGAGTCGCTGATGAATACTCCGTCCCTCCGTCCGCCCGTTCGTTTGTCCGTCACTTTGGCTTGCGTTGAGTGTGCTGCGCGCATTGATTTCTGTCGCAGCTTTGTCGCAAACATACGTTACAGTGGTGGCAGGCAGCTGATATCTGCATGGGGGAGGAGTGGGCCGGCCCGGGGCAGGGAAAACAAACAACAACGGATTCCGCCGAATCTCAGTGCTTTCTGAAATGTTTTACTCTTGTGATCGACACTTTTGTGGATTCTGTGAATAATGTTGTTGTTGTGTACACAAATGAGAGTTTGAATGTCTCTCTGCTATGCTTGATCATTTCTTCCTGAAATGTTCCAACTCTTTTGATTGAGATTTTGTGGATTCTGTGAATGTGACTGTTTGCGCTTACATCTGAGAGCTTGAGATCTTGGAATTTGAAGGTAGCAAACTGTGTGGGGAAAGGAAAATAGGGCAAGAAAGTAGCATAAAACCATGTTCTTCAAGACGCATATTCGAGCTGATTGCTCACTGAAATCTTCCTCCATATTATGCTATTGATGGAAAGACTGATGTCTAATATGTGAAGACACACTCCATCCATGAAGAGAGGAAGAGTTGCACCATGGCCATAAATGATTCGTTGTTGTTTCATGCCTTACAACTGCCCTTGGTTATAAGGAGTCTTCAGTATTGCTTCCCCACTAATATGAGATTATTGGTAAGTCGCCCTCTTCTGATTTTCTTTTTGCAGCAAAATACATGACAAAAATCATGACTGTAATCTCAGTGTTGATTATATTCTTAAGTACATTTTTTTTTGGTGTTTCAGGGTGAGAAAGATGAAGTAGTGAAACACCTGCATCCTCAGTGACCAATGCCCACAGTTCCAGCATGCTGTTGTTGCCAATGAAACTGGTGGTGAGAAACCCCTCTTGTTCACTTCCTTGATTCTGCCGCGGGTGAAGCAAGATTTGCAGATAGTTGCAGTCAAGAGATATTGGTCAATTCCTATTTTGATCCCCTTGACTTACTTTTGATGGCAGAGTTGTCAGGTTGTCAGAAGCATGGGTATTGGATTATAGTGATCAATGGAATTGATAACAACTCCTGCAAATTCACCTTGTCCCAAGAAATGAACCATATGTTTGGGTTTGCAGATTTTATACCTTGTGCCTGACCCAAGGTCATGTTGATGGTTCTTTGGAAGAAACACTGGACCTGGATTGAGGCAAAGATTATTTGTGGATTGAGGCCAGATAGATTTGGGTCTATCAACAAATGGTGCTGGACTCAAACAAAAAGATATGGTACAGCTCTTGTCTAAAAAATGCAAGCCTAGAGTCAATTCTTGAGGTTCAACCCAGGTTTTGTGTTGTGTAGTCGTTAAAGGGATCAGCACTAACATATTGGCATACGGACTGATGCAGGGCTTAGGGTTTAGGGTTCAGCACCAACGCAATGGATTGGTGAGTGGGGAGATAAACTGGCATTCTCTCTTTTTGCACACATATGAGTGTTATTGGCTCCACCTCGACTAATCCAATGTCAGTTGATCCAAGTACAACCTCCATGTTGGTGGGCTCAGCAAATCATTTGAGGGTGAGGTTTGGAGTTTGGACATGATCCGCAACTTCCCGGGATGCGGTACCTTCTCTTCTGAATATTGTGGATGTGTTCTTATAAATAATAAATACGATTGATTTATGAGACTCTGCTTGACAAACACATCCACAAAAGCTTCTATTCTTTTTTCTTTTTTTTTTAGGGTTCCCAAAATGGCATTGGGGATATTGATGCATGTATGGTTGCATGTCTGTCTTGACAGTGAAACAATTGCTTGGATGTAGTTTCGGTTATGTCAGTAAAAGGGAAATGCATAGTTTATCCAGTTGTATCCAGTGCATCTCAATGTAAGGAGATTTATTGAATTGGATATGAGTTGATGGCTTTTCACTTCACATAGCTTAAACATTCTGTATCACAGGCAGCTGACCTTTTAACCATTATGACAAAATGTGTTAACTAATGTCCCCTAGACTTTCACACCCCCAAAAACATCCACATGGTTCTCAATCCACATGCTTACATGGGACAGTATAGTTTGTTGGGTTACATTCTTTCAGTAATATTTAACATAGTTTCAGGTGGATTCAACACATTTGTGAAATGATTATGAATGAATCGCTAAGAAACTTGTATTAAAACCAAGTTTCATTTTAGATTCTCAGGTGTCATTACCAGTGGCACGTTCAAAGAATTGACAATAATTTCAAGTTTGTTATTTCAATGTTCTTTTGAATACAACATTGTGTGTATATGTTCCCTGCATCCTGGGACAACGTGTTTCTGTATACCTATTGTACCTACGATACGCTTTGTTCATGCAAAGCCTAGGCTTACCAAATATTTGTCAAGATGGGACGAAGTGAAAGATTGTTTCCTTTATAAGTTAGTCACCAAATTAATGCAGAATGGGCATTATGCATAACAAAAAGGTATTGAGAGGAAATGGCCTACTTTTTTGTGGCATTTTTTTTTTCCTGTTTTGTAAATTTTTTTTGAGAAAAACCTTGGAAAAATGCACCAACAAAAATTTGACAATTTTGTAAAATTGAAAAATCCAAATTGAAGAGAAATCTTCATCCTTTTCAATTTGCATAGTTGTTTTAAGGTAATGTATGATTATTATGTAGCTAGGTCTTGTCCTAATGCAACGGGAAAATCATTCTCAAAAAGTTGTTACTCAAGGATAATCCAAAAGCCTTTGTTCAGTTAGAAAATATTATCATCTTTATGAACAAAAAGCTAAAATTAATATCTATAAATTATAGTTATGTAGTCAGGACCTAAGGAGCTTATAAACAGCCTCCAATTGGGCTATAACAGATTCCAAATGAATGAAGTACAAATGTAATGTATATTAACCTATTTCTCCTGAACACAAATAGGAACTAAGATAGTTTTTTTAGAACTGGAACTTAAGGTTCTTCATGAAAGTAAAGAACTGCCCAACACTGGTTAAAACTTCTTTAAGCTAAATAATTAAAATAAATTCGGGACCGCGATGAATCAATAAATTTTGGAGAATTGACAACCATTTGTGTTTAGTGTGAAAGTTACAAGGTGCAATCATGAGCTTCAGAACAATAGCACCCAATATGTTCCAGCACAATCCAGGTGCTGCATCAATTCTTTACTTTTCCAAATTGTATTCCTCTCTTCTTCCAACTTTTAAAAAATCACAGTCTAACTCTAGAAACTCATAATGATGTCTCAATATATGTGTTTGCCAAGTGTCTCAGCAAGTGAATCTGCAATGTACAATCTGCAACACTAACTAAAAACAATTGGGTATTAGCACATCTAAGCAACAGGTTGGACACTTTGTAGTAAAGCTCTATTGTCGAGAAGGACAGTCAGCAGCACGATGTCCAGCTTGGTTGCAGATAAAACATGTCCCTGAAAATGCAGCTCTGCATTGTTCAAACACATCAAATTCAGAATCATTAGACTTCAAAACATATGGAAATAATAAAATGTCAGCTTTGAAATCTAGAATGATTATCTTCTAATGCTTAGAGCTGAGGCAGACTGAGCCCACCAGTTGAAACTTTTGTTCATCACATTACACCCTAATAGAAGCAGGTCATGAAAAAGATGCTTGTGGTGGCAGCACAAGACAGCAATGTACAATCCATCAGCAACAGACACTACAATCCTTTTTTTTCAGTTTGACAAAACTGATATTTAAACACCTAATACCAATCCCACCTCCAGTTCAGGTTTCTAGATCCCACCCAGTGGGCGCAATGGGGAGTAAAGATGCTTTTACCTGTCACCCCTACCAAAATTCCTGTCCGAGCGACCTGAAGATCTGCCAGACCAATCATTGTCTCCAAACAGGCGGCTACTGCCACTGCTGGAGCTGCCTTGCCTCCAACTCTCAGGATTACTGCTGCGGCTACTTGATCTGTCACCAAACCTGTCACCTCCCCTATTGCTACCACGATCACTACGATCAAAACTGCCTCGCCCACCACCACTAGACCTACCCCCTCCTCTTGGTGAGAAGCGACCATACATGTCACCAGATCTCCCTCTCGCTTCTTCCTCCTCTAGCCTTGGGAGCTGCACCAGCATTTTACAGTATCAGAATATGTGTTTCCATGGCACATCTCTGAACCATACAAGAGCTACCCTTTAACTGTGCCTGAATAAGAAACAAATTAACATAGCTTCTGTTCAGCTGATACCTTCTTTGCAATGTCGATGGAATCCCCAGGAGGAACTGGCTTAGAGAGCAATTCCTTAGCTACATCACTTGGCAAGTCAAAAACCGCCCCTGCCATCTGTTTACACCCAACCAACCACTCCTATCAGCACCCCTGAGTAGCCCTCTTATTCCAGGTCTCTAAGTTGACAACTGCTATGGAAAGCCAAAGCTTGATTCAGATCACAAACCTGCCAATCATCAATGACACGAATTTTCCCAACTTTATCAGCAGCAGTCTGCCAGATATCTGCCAACGCTCCCATGAGCATGCGGGCTGATACTGGTCGTGATGGTGCTGTCCGCAGCCACTTCAGTGTTGTCCAACCCTGAATGACCCCACCCACAGAAGAGAACTTCTTACACCCTGTGATTCCCTCAAGCCTACCATGCATGCTACAAAACCTCAGTCAACAGAATGACCATCATAGAAATACGCTGAACTCAGCCCATGAGCCCTGTTGCATTGCAACCTTGATAATAAAACTCAGAAGTGCACATGTAGCCTAGGAAGACTCTGTTAGAAAGCAGACCTCCTCGTGAGTGATAAGAGACCGAGCTGATGGAGGCTGACTAAAGCCACTCAAGTGTGCAAGAGCTGCAGCAAGTGCACTTGGGCCCTGTTGAGCCAACAGCAATTCAGCAGTTGGCATAAAGACCTCTGTGAGCTGAGGGTGAACCCTCCTGATCACCTCTGTTGCCTGCTCACTGCTGGCATGCATGACATCCTCCGCATTGGGTGGTGCAACACGCTCAAACTTGCAACCAACATCCCTCTCTATCAACCTCATTGTGCGCAACTGCCTATCAGTAAACATTAGGATCGCAGTGCCTTCCTTTCCTGCCCGGCCTGTACGTCCTGAACGATGCACGAATGTCTCAGGGTCATTTGGTATCTCATAATGAATGACCTGCCAGCCCCCACAAGATGCAACCTGTGTCAGGCTTGTTCCATGTATTAACATTGCCAAAGCATGGGAATCAAATAAAACTTGACTGAAAGGGAAAGACTGTGATGACACACCAGATCAACATTTGGAATGTCAAGGCCCCGTGCAGCAACATCAGTGGCAACAAGCACTGAAAAATTGCCTTCTCGGAAAGCATTTAATGTTTTCTCACGCTGGCTCTGAGTGATATCACCATGCAAAGCTTCACAACCAACAAAACGTCCCATAGCTAATGCCACATCATCAGCATCTCGCTTTGTTTGTGTGAACACAATTGACTTTCCTCCTTTCCCGTACACCTGTCATGATCATGCAACCTTAGCCCAATTCTGGGTGCATGGTGAGAAACGGAAATCCCTCAAAACATCTCCAAAAGACATTCAGCTCAGGTGGTGCAGTATGCCCTTTGCATTTGAGACTTTTACATTTGCACTGCAAGGACCCGCATAGCAAAGGAGAAATCAATGCAGCCTTCTACAGACATGGTTGGGGTGAGAATTGTTATGTACACACACCGCTATAAGGTCATTGAGGACAGATCGCTTGGCAGCAGGAACTGTTGACACGGCATATAGTTTGATGCCCTCTGCCAACTTCTCATCTGTCTCTCCAACCTGCCAAACACCAAAGTCAGACCCTTGAACAACATCCATAATTGTGCAATAAGAGACTCTATAAACACAGCACAGTTCTCTCCCAAAACACAATGTCAAGTTGTGTTGTAAAAGAAACAGAAAACCATCCACAATAGACTTGTTACCAGGTCAATTGTCAATGCGTTTTTCAAGTACTTGCGTGACAATTTCTTCACCCATGGTGGCATTGTAGCAGAGAAAAGCATAGTCTGTCGCTGGTGTGTCATTGTTTCCAGAATCCGTTCCACGTCTTCTTCAAATCCGACTGCCAGCATCTGATCAGCCTCATCCAGCACCAGGAAGCACACATTCTGCAACTGCAACGATCCACGATCAATGAGGTCGATAATCCTACCAGGAGTACCCACTGCAATATCTACCCCGCGTTGTAGCTGCCTTTGCTGTGTGCTGATTGGAACCCCACCATAGACACAAATTGTTGACAGCATCGGTGCTGACTCCATGAACTCCCTCTCCACTTGCTTTGCCAACTCTCGTGTTGGTGCCAGCACTAATGCTCGTGGTGCTCGCCCAACTCGCCTACATTTCCAACCACCCAAGATTGCAAAACTTGAAGATGAAAAATAGAACAAGAAACATAATGCTATTGATGTTGCATTTGTTCTGTTCTCCTCCACACTATGTACAAGAGGGAAAAGGGGGACCTGGAAAGAAGGGTTTTTTCAGAAGCTTGTTTTCCAGACCTGGCAATTGCGTTGCTTGTGTTCTGGTCTCCTCCACAATATGTAAAAGAGAGAAAAAAGTGGATATGGAAAGAAGGTTGAACTTTTTTCACACCTGGCAATTGCATTGCGCTTGTTTTCCTCCACACTATGTACAAGAGAGAAGAAGGGCTCTGCTCTGGCAATTCGATCACGCTCGTTCTCATTCACAATGTGCTGGATGACAGGGATGCCAAATGCAAGTGTCTTGCCTGTGCCAGTCTTGGCTCTTGCTATTAGGTCACGTCCTTGCAATGCAGGTTCCAATACTGCTCTCTGTGATACACAATGAAACATACAAAACAAAACACATATCATAACCCTAAAGCTTAGTCCTCACAAAAAAGCTTCAACCCAACAGCATACTATGGGTGAAGAGGGTTCTCAGCTCTGCTTCCTTTCCTTCTTCTCACTATCATCTGTGCTATGACGAAAATTCTTTCCCTCGTCCTTATCTTCTACTGAGTCCAGAAGAACAGAAGAAATAGCAACTTTTGGTCAATTTTTCAGCTCTTCTCTCAAATCCAAGGCATCAAAGAAGAAGAAAAAGTCTCTAAATTCTAACTCTTGCAATCTTCTCTCCTCTCTTCTTCCACATGTACTGAGAGGTCACCTGAATTGGGAAAAGCTGAGAAATGCCCCGCTTGGCAAGAGCGTCCACAACAGGTTGAGGGAGTCCCAAGCTGGCAATGTCAAGCTGGGAGCCTGGGTCCTTGACATTCTTATCGACAAGTAATACTTCCGCCTCCTCATCCTCCTCCTCTTCTTCCTCCTCACTGTCACTGCCCTGTGAGTACCCAAAAGGAAACTGTCTTCCTCCTCTTCCCCGCGCAATTCCATAGTCAGTCGTCGCAACCGCACCCGCCGAGACTTCAGCCCTTTGATCATCAGACGACGGAAACAACGATGACAACGCCCTCACTTCCCGCAGCTTCTCGGCTTGGAAACCGCCCCCGGCGGCACTCCGCACGGTGGTGGTTCTATTCCCACAAGCGCAACTGCCTACTGCACTCGTCGTCCGCAACCGCAACTTCTCCCCAGCAAGAGACGAAACTAGAGACGACGACGAACAGGAGACAACAACGTTCCTATCACCACTGGTGTCAGAAACTAAAGACGGAGACGGCGAGAATCTCAGCACGGCAGCCATGACTCCTGCGCACAAACAGAAGCAGACAACAACTGCAAAGAACTGGAACTCAGCCGACTCTGAGTCTCTTGAGCCCAAATCTCCGCCCAAATCTCAACAGAGAACTAATTCCGACGATAACCCAAGTCTCCAAATTCTCCTGCGATGCAAAAGAAGACGACACGAGAGGAGCAGACCCTGCTGATGATCCCAGGGAGCACTGATCGCGGCGGCGTCCAGAGAGCTTGCGAGCGCGCGGAGATCGGGTACGTTATCCTGGCGTCGGGTGGAGATCCGGAGGCCACAGACTCGGTTCCTGTAACCGACGACCCGGTTGAAAACCCGAGGAAAACAACCGGGCCCAAAACCAAAATGGGACAGACCCATAGAGACCGAAACCAGGGTTACCCTAAGTGGGCCAGCTGGTAAACCCGTAGATCCCACAACAAAAGTCTGGTTTAACTTAATGGGCCAAACACAAACTGTGGTATAACCAAAGTGGGGCTAACTTACATCGCTAAGATACCAAGTGAAGAACCCAAAGTAGGGGAGATCCACATGGCCAAAACCAAAGTGGGGTAACACATGGTATATAAACCCAGTAAACCCGAAACCAAAGTGAGGGTAACTTAAATGGCCAAAATCACAAAGTGTGGTGGTCAATCCACAGAACTCACAACCCAAGTGCGGTTAAACCCTAAACCCTAAACCCTCAAAAACCACAAAGTGTGGACAACCCACAGAACTTACAACCCAAGTGCGGTTAACTTCATGCGTCAAAAGCACAACGCCCGGTTCTCTAACAGGACCCAACTAACCTAAGTGGGCTTGATTTACAAAGTGTGATAAACCCACAAGAGCCAAATCCAAAGTGGGCAGATTTTTAAAGGACCCAAAACCTAATGTGTTTTTTTAAAGTCAAGAGTCAACTAATTTTTGGGATTTTATTATAACCTTTGATTTTAAAGTTTTCTTTTTTTTAATTTCAAAATTGAAGAACCTATGAACCAACATTTTTGAAAAATTGAATTTTTAAAATCATTTTAAAATTGATTTATACATGTATAATCACATTCCATATAAACCCTTTAACCTTACAAGATTATGACTATAGGCCCAAAAAAAAAATTATAATTTGTTTTTAAATGTTAAGATAAAGGTGCCAATTGTTTAAATTTTTTACATGGGTTATTTTAAGTTCTACTATGCATTATTAGACTTGAAGAAAGTTATGATTTTTGCATGTTTTAATGTGAGGATTTACATTGAGTTTGAGCTCTTTAATTATTAGCTTGTGTATCTTATGGACTAAAAATTTTTTATTTAAAATTTTATGTTCTCTTGGCAAGTTCACATTTTTTGCTAGTCTACACAAAAGAGTTGGTTATTTATTTTTCTTCAACTATATTGTTAGTGTTATTTTTTGTTCACAAAACCTTAATAGATGTGCTAAACTTCCCCCATTATAATCACATTTATAAACAAATATTTTGTGCTACTAAGGAATGTGATAGTGAGTTTTTAAAATGGTGTTTCTTACTAAAATAGATGGTTACCAAAAAATGTGTGACACAAACCAAAATGTGATTAAAATGGGTGTGATTATAAAGGGGGTTTATTGTATTTCTTTTTTTGAAAACAATTCACTAACTTCATCTTTTAGAAATAATTATCAATTTTTTAATTATAAAAAATTCATTAATTTTAGATCTGTTTTAAAAATTAACATATTTTTCCAAATATTTTTCAAGAAAATTTATTTATACTCTAATGTTCATGACACCCAACTATTGACCATTAGTTTTTTTCAAAAATTACAAAATCGTCCAAAACTAATTGTGTGTTTCTCACCACTACCTTTGGGTTAATTGTAATAACATGTTAAACCTTAAATTGCCCAACATTGTTTGTCTCGGTTTCACTACCTTTGGGTTAACTCTAATAGCATGTCACGCCTTTAATCGATATGTTATATTCACATTAGTTTTGACAATCTATTGCCTCAATTATGTAAATGCCTTTACTATTAACCTTTAAATAGGTTGAAGGTAACAAATACCTTGTCCAAAACATTGTTCAATTTGAAAGGTTTGTTATCCTTCTAAAGACTATTGTGAAGTCTATTGTCAATTGTCCACCTTATAATTGAAAATTAAGAGGTAACATCTCCATCATAGGTTATCAAATTCTCTTAGCAAAACCAAACATGTTAAAAAACTTGCCAAATTTAAAATGGTCTATAGCCATCATGCCCCACCACAACCCCACTGCATCACAAACATCATTACATCTTGTGAAAATGTAAACATTGCAAGCACTAAGGAAGAATTAGCCACCTATGCACATTGGGCAAACAAAATCAGCCAAACTACACATAGATAATAAATAAGAAAAAGATGAGAAGGAAATCAAGTTTTAACAAAACAAGGTCCTAAAATGGAATGAAATCTATTACAAAAGACCTAAAGAACAACAATCTTTCAGACCTTCTACCACTAAAAATCTAAACCCACTAAAACCCCACTAACTACCTCTAGTGGTGACAACCTCGGGTCACCATTAGAGGATGAAAAAAAATAGTTAACTTAGAGGTTGTCACAACCCAAGGATGAAAAAAAATAGTTAACTTAAAGGTTGTCACAACCCAAGGATGAAAAAAAATAATTAACTTAAAGGTTGTCACAACCCAAGGATGAAAAAAAATAGTTAACTTAAAGGTTGTCACAACCCGAGGATGAAAAAAAATAGTTAACTTAGAGGTTGTCACAACCCGAAGATGAAAAAAAATAGTTAACTTAGAGGTTGTCACAACCCGAGGATGAAAAAAAAAAGTTAACTTAGTTAACTACTGTAGTTAACTAATGTAGTGGAAGAAGTCTGAAAAATTTCTGCTAGTAACCCTTGCAGACCTTCTACCAAAAAACATTTTGGCACTAAAAACGCCACTAACTACACTAAGTGGTGACCCGAGGTTGTCACCACTAGAGGATGAAAAAAAATAGTTAACTTAGAGGTTGTCACAACCCGAGGATGAAAAAAAATAGTTAACTTAGAGGTTATCACAACCCGAGGATGAAAAAAAATAGTTAACTTAGAGGTTATCACAACCTGAGGATGAAAAAAAATAGTTAACTTAGAGGTTGTCACAACCCGAATATGAAAAAAAATAGTGAAAGTAGTTAACTTTGTAGTGGTAGAAGGTCTGCAATCTTTAGAAAGAATTCACATGAATATCAAATCCATCAACAAACCCTAGAATGCCTTAATGTTGGGCTCTCCCATTGGAAACAAAAAACACCAATAAAAATTAGGTTTGCTAGCAAGGTGATTTTGTTTCAAGAAACCTTGGAGTATTGTGATGTCATCAATCTATGTTATGGGAGGCAAGAAACTCAAGAATTACAAGGTTGTGTGCCAAATGCATACACATGGGCAATTTGTAAAATGGTTGTTAAAACTATGCTTCTTTTTGTGAAGCAATGTATTCTCAATCAAACTTGAGGGTATTGGTTATTTTTTGATGCTCTAAATGTTACCCTTTCAATCAATGTTTGTATGCAATATGAGATTACCCCTTCAATTTTGTGAGGGGGGACTTCGAATTTGAATTTGGGGGCATTGAGGGTGCATATGATGGTAAAAATTGAGGCTACATTGATTCCATTTTTGGCATTTAGATTTTCTTACAATGCTAGCAAGGCTCACAACATATTGGGATTAATGTTGGACTCGCATTTTAAATCCTTTGATGTGGTGAAAGTGTTTGTTAGATGGGCAAAAGTGACACAAATTGTGGTTAAGTATGACAACAAGATTTTACTACCATTGTTGGTGGTTGCTTTCAATTTCCTAAACCCCATTATTGATGGCTTGATTGAAGCAACACTAGTTAATGATGATTCCATCTTTTGGGGCAATGACTTCAATTGCAGCCACTTTGCATAAGTTGTTGGAAAATGATTTGGGTTTTTTTCACCATTTGCATATGAAGCTAAAAGATTATGTATCGCCTTTGATTTTGTGAAAGTCCCATGAAACACAATTTCCAAATGTTTATTTTGTGGCTCAACAAATTTTGGGGATTCTTTATGTTTTAAATTGAAATTAAGAAAATTTTCAGCATAATTAAAGAGTTGACCAACCTTTGGCATTGTAGGCTATGAGTTGACGATTTGGACAAGCTAATGATAGTAATGAAAAATTGTTTAATTGATGTAAGATCAAGTTGCCCACAATAATGACAATCCATTAATGAATTTTTATGGATGAGGCAAATATCATTGATGAAAATGATACACTGGTGAGTGTAGCTAGTTATTTAATTGTTGATCATGAATTGGAATGATGGATGTGAATGTTAATGAACATTTTCCTCTATTTTTTGCGGACTTGCTTTGCCATCAGAAGGATTTTTTGAGGTAAATTAGCCGAAGTGGTTGATTATATTGGTAGTTAAGTTGGTTACTTCTAATTACGCATGGGATCAACTTTTTATTTTCAATTCTTTAAGATTTGGTAAAATGTCCAATGTCCTAGGCACATTTATTTTGAAGCTTACTATAATAGTTGCCATATTTGTTTCATTTTTTAGTTTTGATTAGTTGTGTGCAAATGTGGGTTTTATAGTGATTAGCAAGTGGAGCTCTTTGGCCAACTTTGCTTTTGCCTATACATTTAAATGGTGACATACCATTGTATTAGTGGACTTTTGCTTCCCTTAATCTATGGTTTAAGAAGAATTACAATAGTTGAAATGATTATGTTGTTTTGAGAAGTTTGCAAGGTGACCATCTCAAAAATCCATCATGTTTTTTTATATGTTTGGAGTGAAGTTTCAGTCCTTCATCTCTTCTATCGTCAAAGATGTCACAATGCAAGCCATTATGGGATCGAGAAATATCCAAATTAGCTATGGAGAAATGTTGGACCTTCATGACTTGCTTTTCCAAGGTCTCACACAACTAGTACCATTTTTCTTCTCAAATCAAAGGATCATGGTCAAAAACCAAATTTTTTCCCTTTTGAAACTCATTGTTCAAATTCGTTGGTGCTACACTCATATGCTTCCTTTGCTTGAACTCTTTGATACTGGTATGTGATATAGAGCAAGCATAGTATTCCAACATCTCACATAAGTAGTACCATTTTCTTCTCAAATCAAAGAATCGTGATAAAGAACAAGGGTACAGAAATCTGAAATTCAAAATGTGAAAAGAATGATAATAAGAAAAAAAAAATTGCTTAGAAAAAAAATGGTTTGATAACTAACCTTGGCACTATATTGTTCAGTTCTCAGCAAGGTCTTGCAAAAACCAACCCTTATGCATACCACCCAGTTTTTATATGTAAAAAAAACAAATAGATTGATACTCTTATTGGTTGATTATTTCAACAAGTTGATACCGGGCTGGACACAGAAAATTTGAAAAACCGTAATACTTGATACCCTGTGTAAGTGAAAAAACGAAGTTTTTCAGTAACTGATCCAGTGGATATTGAAAAATAATCAAGAACCAGCCACCACTGGTCATAAACCTCATTTCTTGCCTAATTTAGAAAAACAGGAGGCCCATTTGTAAGGACTGAAGCACCCCAAGATCTGAGAAAATTCTCCCATTATTGCAATACTTGAAGTAGTCCATGATTGATTTTGTTGCTATGAGTGAGTAACCTGCTTGTTATCTCACAGATGACTCTCAAACTTGACTAGAAGTACACTAAGATAGCAAAGACAATTTGGCTTGCAATTGCCTGTCATTTGGCGACAATTTGCACCCCCCTTTAAGCTAAATTTACTCACAATGCTAGTATTCACACAATAAATCAAACAGCATCTACCCTATTAGACACCCATCTAGATTTGTAAGCATGACAAGTATTATGCACACTAAACTTCTTGGCTGCACTCTTAACATTGTTGTGGCAGTGGTTCACCAGAGGCAGCAAGAGCCATACACTGAGCACCTGTGGATGGCAGTGAATACAAGAGAGAGGTGGGTGCGTCTGGTTGTGAGCACAGCAAGTCCACTACATGAAGCCAATCTGAAAAATCCAACTGTGTGCTGTATTGAAGTGAAATGCACTCCCGACCCCTTTTCCTCAAATAGTAGCTTCTCCAGAAGTCGAGTAGTGAGCGGAATGTGCAAAGTACACGATGGTCAGCTGCTCTTAGTGCTTGCAAGTAGAGCTGCAACTCTCCATCCCGCTCAGCAAAGATGAAAAATATAAGCACAGTGTTCAGCACACAAATGTTGTCCTGGATCCCACAGACACAGAACAACCCCACCATTGCCACCTTTATCTGTCAGCCTTAAAACCCAAAAAGCACATGCAGGAAACCTTGACTTCTTCCAGCAAATCTCACGGAGTCTTTGAAGTCAGCATCACCTGGTTGACATCGCTAAGACGAACAGCACACATGAGGTCCCGTAGAAGTCGCAGTGTATTATGGAACACAAATGCAGTAACCTTGCAGAATTTTGCGTCATAATTTGCTGCCACACTACTATCATTGACTCGATAATCAGGATTGCTCATATTTGCTCCCCTTTCTGGTGCAGAAATAGCAACCAATCCTGGACCGTTGGAGGCTGACTCTGCCCATTGTTGTCTGTGGAAGTAGTCCAATGATAGCACCACAGACCGCACAAACACATTTGAGTCCACCAAATTCGTGACCAAGACCTGTAAAACCACGGCATCAGCATTAGATTGTAAACAGGTTTCTTGTAGACAGGTGTTACACTAGGCAAAGCAACAGGTCCTGGGCACAGCAGATTACTGAAACACAAGTAACTGATCCACAGTCTTACTGCATACAAAGGGTCCTTGAATATAACGGTGCAATTAATTGTTGCAAAGAAAAGATCTTGAAAGAGATAGAGACCTCCACAAACCGGTCAAACTTATCCCCGACCAGCAATCTGTTCAGCTGTTGGAATAAGGTTTGGTTGAATTTGATGAGCTCCCCGAGAAGATCAAAATTGATCTGCCAACATAAACACAAAAAAGTGAGGGCCAATCTCACCAAGTAAATGGGCATTTTGCAGTCTGAGCAAATGACTACTCCAGCATGGCACCCTAGAAAATGACACACAACATTTGTAGAAAATGTGTGAAACACATGGTAAACATAGCTGATGGACTCTTGAGCTGACTCCCTGAGGGCAAAGTTGGCTTAGTGGCTGAGTCATCCATTGACCAAGCCATCCCATAGATAATCTTTAACTATTTACTCAACAAAAACTATGTGGTCAGGTTACTGAAAAAATTAAACCTGTAAGGAAGTGGCACACTGAAAGCCCCCTTTCAGAATCTCGGCCAAAAGATGCTCCATGAGGCCTGTTGACGCCACGAACTCCTGGAATTTTTGTTCCATGAAGGTTAGTGGTCTGCAAATGCACTTTTGCAGCTCTAGTCACAAGTGAATTTCACTTTCATAATTCAATACACAATGACAACAAGATCACAATACAGGAATGATCCTAAAGTCTGTACATCAAAGAGGTAAGCCAGGATCCAATTCAATTCAACATGATCCTCACACTGACCCAAATATTTCAACAGGCCTGGCTTGAACATTGCATTCCCTGCTGCAAAATTCACTATGGGTGTGCTGAGTTTCACTTTGCCTGATGGAATTTGTCTATCATATGTGTAGCACAAGCTGTATATGTACCTGATTTTTGGAGTCTGCACCTCCCAAGAAAGCTTCTACACATGATGCCAGCCAGAACCTGCAAGTTGCCCACAAACTTCTATCCTGTTAGAGACCAAGTTCTAGGACAGCAGAAACCTATTGGTTTCGGAACTATCAAAGAGAACATTCAGAACCATGGCACCAATCATGGTTTTAAGTAAAGAGCTCAACAGTATGTCACAAAACTGGGGAAGGTAAATGCAGAACATTAATGAGAGGAACAAACCGGTAGAGAGAGTCTGCAGGCTCCTTAATAAGAACCTTGAGTATTTTGAGCATTAGGCCATCAGAATCCTTGACTTCTGCTGTTGGATTTGGAAACCAACTGCTTTCCTGTTTCCACACACCAGCATAGAAATCCATATCAGCAATCTCCCCAAACATGGAAACTGCAGTCCCAAATATTTCAACCACCTATGGTTCAACCTACCTGACAGAGCATTCCAAATGTTACTTGGAATTTCTGCAGTACGTAGGGACCACTCTTCTGTTGTGGTCTTGCCTGATGACTCACTGCAGTTAAGGTTCATTCTCCGAAAACTCAAAAAAACTAGCTGGGGTTGAGGGGGCCGGGGGGGCGGGGTCAGCTACCATCATACCTTGAATGGGGCTGGGAGTAAGAGGAGCTGCTTGTTCACCCGATTACAACTATCACGGTCACAAAAATTGTGTATCAACCTCAGGTACTGAATCTTGAGGGCCTGGAAAAACAATTACCCATGAGGGAGGCGTACTACTTTTCCAGCAGAAACTGTTTGATGCCAATAAACATGGAATTATAAGCACTCAATCATTACTGGGTTTATGCAACATACAGATTTAGGGTTGCAGGCGCATCCTACACCATGAATACCACGTGAGCTAGAGCGAGACTGTGTGGCCTTCCAATCCAACTTATCAAATAACTGTGTCAGCACACCCACTAATCCTAGTTCGCCCAAGCGATTTTGCACCTGCTCCCGTTTCTTACCACCGCACAGTGCACAAAGAACAAATAGCACCTCCACGTGATGCTGCCACCATTACCATCATTACCACAGTTTACACCTACTGTCAGGTGGACCCAATACAAGTCCGCACATTGTAGAAGCAAATCATAAGGACTGCAGGATGGAAAAGCATAATGATTGTGCAGCCTCATGAACCCCGCTTTCAGGGTCTTGGGGAATTGAGGTCAGGTAAGGAGACAGCTTCCAAGCAACTCTCGGAAAAGTGATATGACAGGGACTTACAGTAGCCAAATGTATGACACCCGTAGAAAGGCCAGTGCGGTCCAAAAACGTAATGTTCCAATCAACAACTCCATCGTCCATGGAGCTTGTGCCTGCCATGGTTTGCTGTGACTGCAATGCTGGGTCAATCACGACACGCATTTCTGCTCTTGTGTTGCTAGCTTGAACCTCTTCTAAAATGTGACCTCGGCCTTCACTTACTGCATTATACAAGCTCTCAAGTGCACTGCCGTTGACTGACATTGTCATGGCAAATGCAGAAACCTCGGATGAGAGAACAGACTGCACCCCCTTGAGGAATATCAGTGCATTACACTAGTGAATGTGCATTTGACCCTTGAAGCCCTAAATAAGACACAGCCTATGGACTCTGTTGACTGGGAGACAGTTGAAGTGAAAGGTGCCATAGTCCCTCCCAATCTCTTCATATTCGCCCACATGTGACCTAGTTCTTCCTATCAGAGGTTAACACATTCTAAACCCATCCAGATGCTTGGAGAATCCATCTCTGAGACTCATGCAGCAAGGTGTTTGTACATGTAACCCACCCACCTCATGGCTGAAGGGTAATTTGTCAAGCATGAGCAGTTTAACAAGGCGAGAAAGAATGTCGGGGATGAGGAGAATAGCATCATGGTTCCTGTCCACCACTGTCAACCCCAGTTCCTCCTCCATCTTTGGCTTTGGTGGCCCAGTTTCCACACTACTCCGGTTGAGCCCCACATCCACCTGCCCTGTCCAGTTTCCTGCCTTGGGGCCCATCCGCCGGGCACAACCAATACATTTTGGCAATAAGTCAAAGAGAGAGTATAAGTTGCAACTTTGATTGATCTCAAATTGGGCAAAAGAAGGCCACAGCTTCACTAAGAGCAATGAGATTTGTCATCCTACCTCAGGTTCAAAAACAACCATTGCAAGGACTCGGCAAAAAGAAGCAAGCTGTCGGGACGAGAATTTGTGCACAAGACTTGTGAAGTTTGGAATTTCCTGCACCCTTAGTGTGTCTTCTCTCACAGCCAGCACCTCCTCTGCTAGCCCAACCGCTGCCAACCCCCACCAAAAAATACACAAAATCCAAAATTTCCCCCAGAAGAAGAAGTTGAGAAAACAAATTCATTTGCAAATTTCTTTCCATATGCAATTTGCTGAGACTGCTCAATTCAATTCAAGTCAATTTCTGCATATCACCATAAAAATGGCAGATTGCTGAAATTGCTGAATTTCAGAAAGAAAAAGGCAAAAACCAAAAGGTTGCTTGGAACAAGACTCAGTTCAAAATCCAAAAGCAAAGTGCAAATTTCAAGCAATGAAACCTCAAATCTTATGAGTAGGTCACGAAGGTTTTTAGGGCTGAAGATATGAATCCCATGATTCACAGTGTGAAAGAAGTCACAATTGCAGTACCACCGTTAGATGATTTTTCTTTCAAACAAATTAGGTCAAAACAACCATGGCAGTAGAAAATTGCGCTTGCTTGCTTGCAGCAACTACAAAAGGAATTGAGGGGAGTAGTGCAAATGGGTGCAAAAGGGGGATGTCCAGGACACTATCCATATGGTCAAGAGCCCCTTACCACAATCAAAAGTACTGTAGAATCCCATCAGACCGAACAAATTGATGACGAAATCGTCGTGCGCTGCCAGAGACTCCGTGAAATAGGTCACAGTACAACACAGTTCTCGCAGGATATTAAGACACTCCTTTTGCAAAGACAACAACTTGATGGTCGCCATTTTTTCCGAGCCAGCAGCACCAGCACTGCCGCCGCTGCCTTCAGTAGCGGCAAAGGGACAGAACAGACATCTCAATAGTAGTACATCACCGCCGAAAAGAACGAAAGCCTCTCGATTGAGCTGAAGATGTGGACTGTTCAGCTCACAAAAGGTATGCGAGATGGTGGAAAGTACACGGGCGCAAGCTTCCCCTTGATTCTCGATGAGAGCCGCCTCCAGCTCCATACACAAAGGCGCCACAGCTTGCACGCTCGGTTGCAACGAGCGTAACAGCGTGCATGGTAACTGCCGCAACCCCTTGCATCCACGGCCACTGATCTGTCCACCCAGGACGCAGCTGAGCACCGATCTGTTGCTGCTACTGCTGCGTGCGCTCGAATCCCGGCGCCATCGCTCGGGCGACGACGAAGTGCGCTCGCATCCAGGCGCCATCGCTCGGGCGAACTCGCAACGCAATGACAACAAGAACAGCAACGAGGAGTTGATGAAAACAAATTCCCCCTCCTCCTCCTCCTCCTCCTCCTCCAAACCCTAAAAGCATTTCTTTTCCTTTTCCTCTTTTTCTTTTTCTTTTCCCCTTTTCTTCTATACTTTTTTTATTTTTGTTTTTTCTTCTCCTTCTTTTTTCTAGTTTTTACTAAAAATTAAAAAGGAAGGGCCCTGGTGCACTTCGCAGGGGATCAGAGTTAGGCGGGTATTTGATTTTGGTCCAAATTTCCAAAAACCTCCGGTTCTCAATTTTGGTGAGCGAGCGAGGGAGCGAGCCGCTGGTTCTGGGTTTTGTTTATTTTTGCTGGGGGGGGGAATCAGAAGCAAAGAACCGTCGGTTCGAGTTATTTCAAAAGCCTGAAAGAATTGTCAGGTTTCATGAAAGAACCGGAGGGTTTTCGGTTATTCCGTGTGTCCCAGACGGTGTTAGGCGGGTATTTTATTTTGCTAATAACCTGGGTCTCGAAAGTGTCACAGAGTGATCAGGTTTCACTAAAGAACCGGCGGTTTTATGGGCGACAAGTTGGTGCGGTCTAGTTTTTCTGAGAACCGTGGTTACGGTTTTGAACTGGGTATTCAGGAGTAAGGATATCATGTTCAGATTCATAAATGGAGTAATAATAAGGTCACCGGTTCAAATCCTGCAGGATGCTTAAAGTGCACAATAAATAATATATACCAACGAGCTTAAAGGGATTTTAAACCCTAGGTAATTTAAATCAAATTTAACATTGACACAAATAATGATGAATTATTGAAAACCATATGAAAACATTTTTAAAATAAAAATAGTTGATTGTCACTAGTAGTAGAACTCTAATGTACTCTAATTTATTTTTTCCCACTTTGGTAATAAACAATAAAAATTTCTTGAAATTCCTATAGTTGAGGTGGGGAAAAAAGATGTGTCATGTAATTTTGCACTACTTTAAAAGCACACTTGCAACATCGAGCTTTGGGCCCAGCAATCAATAATAATGTCAAACAAATTTTTTTAATTTTTTTGACATTTTGAGCAGCTAATTTTGGAAAAAGAAATAAAATTATTTAAAATTATTTAATTATTACCATAATGATAAAAGTATTATGCAATCAATCAAATTTTCTTATCAATAATTAGGACTAATTTCAAATTGAAGACAATTATAAAATGAGACTTTACAAATGGACTTGGGGTAAATTAAAAAATAGAACCAATATATGTCCACTAGTCCCACCTTGCAAAAAAATAAAAAACCTAAATATAAGACACCCAAAAAATGGGGTCATATGAAGGTAAATGGCATGGGGGGGGGGGGGGTCTATGGGGGGTTCCACATGGAATTGTGAAAGAATTAGAAAAATACTTAAATAAAGGAAGATTCCGTAAGTCAGAATCACTCGAGCATCCTAGGTGTTAATCTAGATGAAAGAATATGAGATAAAATGAAAGCATTTTTTTTGTATTTAAAGAATATAATGGGACCTTTTGAATTCACAAATGTAGATTCAATTTTAAACAATGCCGTTTTTTTTCCTTTTCTTTTTGAATATGATTGTTGATGTACATAATTATGAACTTGTATAGATTGAAGGACTTAACATTTCACAATAGCAAGAATTTCATTGATATACTCGCACTCATGTCTTTGAGAATTTTTTAAATTTTGTGTATATCATATTGCATGTGACATTTCAACATGTCGAAGTTTCCATGGTTTCATTGATTTGTTATCCTATTTGGTTTCAATCTTCGGTCGATATGTCAGTATTGAAACCAAATACGATAATAAAGTAGTCTAGATGTTGAAAGTTAAATGAAAGATACAAAACATGTGTAAGACCTTTGAACCATAACCATATAAGCTGGATGTGGTTGCATTTATACACATATTTTGAAATGTTTAGACTTTTCAATTTAATGAACGATCATTCATATTCTTGTATATGTATTTTATATATTATAGAGAAGTTCTTTAGTTCGATTGTGAAAAATAGAATTTCCTAGGTACTTGAATTTTTTTTACTTCAATTTACATTGATTCCAAGATGTGCATCTCATCTGGCATTTGATGCAATGGCACAACCTTTTTGTGTGTAAACCATGATATGCATGATAATAACAATTTATTGCTCTCATAGGAGCCACAATGTTTTTTTTATATATAAATTAGTGGCTAATTATGAATTTTTGAGTTTTGTTTCAATGAAACAAATATAATTAAGTTTTCATCACATGAGCTTTAGATAAATTAGAAGGTGTTCGCAAACCAATTGCAAAGAGAACAAAGCTAATATGATCAATAGCTAATTGTATAACATAAACTTTACCAAAATGATATTTTAATATTTTGTACACATGAAGTTGGTAATCATATGGGAAAACTTCTTTTGACAATCCATTCATCTTCACAAAAGGGCTTTCTCACCATTTTAGCAATAATGAGTCACCATTGAATCAAATACATTTGATTAATTGTTATAATACTTTGGTTATCATGACATCATATGTAGATCATAATTTAGTCACATTCATGAATTTCAATTTGGACGTAGTTTACTAATGTTAATTTCACGACAACATTTGAAATAAAAAAGGGCCAAAGTTGAAGCAATTTTCTTGGGTGTGAAATAATGACCAAAAAGAATAGCCATTTGTTTTCTTCATAAATTGGTTAAACCATAAATATCCATTTGATAGGCATTCAAAATCTAAAAGTGGCAGACTAACATAAAACTCGTCAATGGACCAACTTGCAAGGTAGAATTTCCATCAATATGGAATGGATTTTAATGTTCATATTGATTTGTATGCAATAAAAAGAATGCGCCCTAACCCAAGTTGCATCAAATTGTTGATTCTTTCCAAGAAGTTAATGTTCAAGGATCAATAAATGTACATGGGGGGACATTTAATGTTATTTTTGTGACCTACATGCGTCAAATGATTATTTGGGGGGGGGGGGAGTATCAAGTTTTGGATTTATATTTTTCCCCACCCTATTATTATCTTATTTTTTAATATGCACAAATTTAGCCGCCCTATATTTGTTTATAATTTTTTTTCTGGCATCCAATTTCAATACCTTATATTTATTTGAGTTTTTTATTTTAGAAGTTTGAAGAAAAAAAAGTTTGGAATTGAAAGCAAAAATGAAACCATGGGGGT
This sequence comes from Sphagnum contortum, assembly GCA_963920785.1. NCBI lineage: Eukaryota > Viridiplantae > Streptophyta > Sphagnopsida > Sphagnales > Sphagnaceae > Sphagnum > Sphagnum contortum. Next base: position 15,572,216 of record OY987290.1, on the reverse strand, counting down.
GTAAGTAAGATATTTTGACCCTACTTGTTACCTTGTTTTCTACTTGTAAAATATTTTTAAAAATAGTATTCAAAACTTCTTAACCTTCCTCTAGCATTTCAAATCAAATGGAACTTTTAGATTTCTTCATTAACATTTCTAACCTCCCTTTTAACTTTTCAAATTTGTGTTTGCACCATATCATCTGGACTTGAAAAAATACCCCAAAAATATCTTCAAAAATTATGTTAGTTTCTGAAGGTTAAGGTTGAATTTAGCTATGAAAACAAACTCCATTGACAAATATATATGTATGAATGTTCATCGCATCAATATTGAAGGCTAGTAAAAAAGAATTTTTTTTTTGCAAAAAACATTAATATATTTTTCAAGTACTTGTAAGTGCATTGGAAAAACATAATAATATCAATTTTGCTTTTGAAACCAATACCAACAAAAGTTAAGAAAGATTGTACCCAAAAAAATGATATTATTTTCGTAAATTCATTTACTTATTGTACCTTTTATTTGGAAACCATCAACTTTTGCATAACGGATCTAATTTATAGGATTGTCTTATTCCAAGAAAGATCATTGTTTGCATCATCATTAACTTTTAATTAATTCTTAGTTCACTATTAATTAAGAAACTTTTTGGAAAAAAATTGGTCGGTGCACACATGGAAACTTCTATAAAAACCTATATGAAACTTTTTTTGAACTTGGAAAACTTCTCAAGAAGCTTTGTTGGTTGATGCACACATGAAAGCCTTTATGGAAACTTCTTTGAATTAGAAAGCTTCTTAATAGGTTTCCTTGGTCAGTGCACACATTAGGGTCGAGTCAATCCTAACTTTTAGTGGTCGGAGTCAAACTACTAGTTTGACTATAGGCCCTTCTTTCATCCATAACTTGTGTTGCAGATGTCTAAATAGCTAATGAGGCCATTTTCAACATCTACACTTCAAGACCTTTCCAACGGTATAAAGAACACCTCGAGGCAAGGTGTTTTGACCCTTGCAATTGAACATTGAGTTTTCAAGAGTTTCGGAAGACTTTCAAGTCCCCATTTCGAGAGTGTGAATGTCATCCTCACACTCCTTCAAAGTGGGGTTGTGACAAGTTTTGGGTACACTTTCTTGTCATAACCTTTGTTTCCATACATTATTAAAATAAAGTTATGTTTCAATCATCTTTTAACATATATCATGTTATTGTTTTATGTCTTTGTGTTTTTAGTTTTAAATTAAACTTAAACTTGCATTTCTTATGATTTGTTTTCTTTGTTGTGCCTTTAGTATAATTTGTATTCTTATAGTTTTTCATGTTCATGATAGTGACAATATTATTGTTCTTAACATCCATGGTGTTTATCCAACATAAGACATTTTTCTACCATTAACAAAAATTATTAATATTAATCTCCTTGTCATTGGATTAAGTTTTAAAACTTTTCAACACCAATTTTTTTTTCAACTTTCCTATTACAAAATTCATGGTCTTCATTGATGAATTAGACATTCATAGCATTAAAAAAGGAAATTGGTTTTTTTCTTTAATTTGTTGGATTAGTTTGATACAAATGTAAATACAAAATAATGGTTTTGGGCAAAATATCTTAAATATTAGTGACAACATTAAAATCATTTTCAATCTTAGTGATGAAGGATTTTTGAACTTTAATTTTTACAAGAAAAAAAAAAAAGTGGGATTTTCACCTTCCATGGCATCTTTCCATAGTGATGACATTCGTTAAAAATTCGTTTAAAATTCGCGGAAATTCGTTAAAATTCACGAAAAATTGGGTAAAATTCACGAATTTTAAACTGCAAAATGAAGAATGTCATCACTATGCATCTTTCATTGCCATGTTCAATTGTGCTATGATGTGAATGTCATTATAATAATTAGCAAGCATTAAAAAACCTTTTTTTTATATGTAATTCAACACAAATTTGTTTTGAGCAAAATTTTTCATTAACTTGCAAATTTTGCTTTTCAAAAATATTAATGGTTATTTTACTTCTTTGAGCTTGTTGCTTAGTGCATGGATTGAAGACAAATCAAATCACATATTTCAAAAATTTCCATTGACCTTGTGTATTTGGATAACCATGTTGAGTACAAGTGAAGTGGTAAATGGTCGTTTTTACAAGTTTTTGAAAGGTAAGTCTTTTGAATAGGGAAATGTTTAACTTTCAATTAAAACCTTTTTTTAATGGCATTAATGGCATAGATAATGAAGAAAACTTTAGTTTCATGGTCAAAGATAGAAGAATGAAGAGGAACATGTTTATAATTATTAACGAAATATGAAGCATTCTTTGTCAGATAGTAATTATCAAGTTTCATGGACATATTGAAATGCGTAAAAGAAAAAATAAAGGCTTTTGTAGAAGGATGATAATGCTTAAAAAGATCAAACAAATCATGAACTTCAACAAGATCTTCAAATTTTGAGCCTCCCACCTAGCCAACTAATGCATAATTTGAAAATTTTCTATTTAAAGAACAATATATGACAAAGTTCCAATCATTAACAATTAAAGACATTTCAAGAAAGCATTTTGGAAAAAACAAATAAAACAATTCATTAAAGAGAAATCTTTGATGGTCCTTTATTGACATTGTAAGAAAGTAATAATTACATTCAAATATTCTTCAAATTCCCAAACATAATCAATTTTAGTGTAATTTCTTTTTAGATCATTGTAATGGTTGATAACATCGACTAACATGAAAAATAAATTATAATCCATTTTATGAAGAGTACATAAACTCTAAAAATGAACCCTAAAACCTTTTTTGTCTTAGGGTCTCCTTGAATTTATAAATCGTTGTGTCGATTAAATATTAAAAAATTTCAATCTTGTAGTTTTACATATGGTATTCAATTGAATTTGTTTGATTTCTTTATTGACATTATTGAAATTTAAAGAACAATGCACAACTTTTAGAACATAAGCAATAAAATGGGGAGAAACCATATTCAAATTGTGAACAAGTTATTGTTCTATTCATGGGGTACGAAGATAAAAAAATGGTCTTACATTCCTATCCAATATTAGAAAAGGCCTCCTTGTTTATTCTTGTCAGTGCAACCTTTTCTTTTTTAATTAATAATAATATTAAAATTTTAAATGATTTACTTTTTACCACCTTGCTAATGTGGTGTAAGCAATAGTAGGACCATGTGTTAGTTTTGTTACAATGGTGCATTTCCATGTTTGATGAGAGCAACTGGATGATAGGAATTAAATGTAATTGTCTTCTTCGAATGATTACATGAAATCAATATGGGTTGTCAAAAATAAACATACATCTTTTAGGATGAATTAGCTTTGACATGAATCAAATCATAAAGGATTTACATAAAGTGTTTGGAAGAAATAAGATGTAATAACAAAAAGATTTGTAACAATATATATATATAATAACAAGTGATATTATATAATGTGTAATATTCATTCTTCTTAGTAATTCGCTCGTTAGAATTTTGGAAAAAGATTTCTTACATGTGTTTATGGATGAAGTTGTCATGGACCTTAGTTTTGGGACTTTTTTGCTCACGCAACTTGCACTAATGAAGGTTGCACCTAATGATGAAAGGGATAATCTTTCTTAGTCTAACATTACAAATTTTTAATATCACAAAGTTTCAATAGGTTCCATGCAAAATCTTAAACTGCAAAGTGTAAAAATGACTATGTACATAAATATTACATAGTTTTGGAACTTTTTTTGCTCATGCAACTTGCCCTAATGAAGGTTGCACCTAATGATGAAAGGGATAATCTTTCTTAGTCTAACATTACAAATTTTTAATATCACAAAGTTTCAATAGGTTCCATGCAAAATCTTAAACTGCAAAGTGTAAAAATGACTATGTACATAAATATTACATAGTTTTGGAACTTTTTTTGCTCATGCAACTTGCCCTAATGAAGGTTGCACCTGATGATGAAAGGGATAATCTTTCTTAGTCTAACATTACAAATTTTCAATATCACAAAATTTCAATAGGTTCCATACAAAATCTTAAACTTCAATGTAAAAATGACTATGTACATAAATATTATATAATTTTTATATAAATGATGCATTTTTTTTAATGGATTGGATTTAGGTGTGGTTGGAGAGCTATTAGTGGTCTGATTTGTTGTTTTGACATTCTGCAACCTCTTATGATGTTTTGATGTGAAATAATATGATTTACATTTAAACTAAAATCTATGCAATTACAATGATGGAATTTTGCATAAAATTTTGCGATTTCAATATATTAAATATGAAAAGTCATGTATATCATTCAAAAAAATATTTAATTTGTTTGAATATTTAAAATGTTGAACATGTACAAATATCGTTCATATTAATCATAACATGAAAATCATACAATTTTTATACAAACCTATGAAAATCAAATTTCACACAAAGTTTTTATGAACCTGTAAAACCTAATAAGTTTGTGATGAGAGTTTGTGAATGCATTAGATCTTTTTAGAACCATGACCCTTTTCATGGGACTTGACCTCAATGAGGAGCACCATGCTCATCGTGGCGCTTTTATGCCATAACCATGTGACCTTCACAAAGTTGCTCAAACAAGGATGGCTCTTCATCAATCCTTAATGGAGGAGTAAGATGAGCAGAGGCCATGTTTTCATTGGAAAATAAGAACATATTGATAGATATTAGTAAGAGTGCCCAAATTCATTTTGATCTCGAGGAAAATATAAGTGACTTAAAGTGGGTTTGTCCTCAAAGGAAGTAGCACATAGTTATTGCTCTCTAACTGGGGCAGAGCAAGCCTTCTACCCCAACCACAGGCAAAATCTAAACCTAGACCCTGGTGACCCTTGCATTTGTTCATTTAAATAACTGGGACCCAAACTAGTTTCTCCACCAATTTTGGTGGTTTTATCCCCTACACTGCTGCTACATATAATTTCACTGCTCCCACCTCTACAACTACTATAACTACTTTTGAACCTTGTGCATTAACTGCTGAGTTTCAGCATGTCATACTGAGATTTAGTAAAATTTCATTACTTTGTGACACCACCGAAAGAGGGGATAAGGGGGTGAAAGAGAGGGTGACTTTAAGGATAAACTTTAATAAGCTAAATAGGCTTTATATTTTAACTTTTACCCTTTTACTTGGCTAAATTACAAGAGAAACTCCTCCACGCAGTTTGGCAGGTTATTAGGTAGGTAGCATGTTTGGTAGGTTACTAGGTAGGTAGCTCGTTTGGTAGGGTTTAGTTATCATGATGAGCATCAAGCTAACATCAAGATCATGATCAGCATCAAGCTCACATCAGCATCATGAGCAGCATCAAGCTAACATCAAGATCCAGATCAGCATCAAGCTCACATCAGCATCATGAGCAGTATCAAGCTAACATCAAGATCATGAGCAGCATCAAGCTCACATCAGCATCATGATCAGCATCAAGCTCACATCAGCATCATGATCAGCATCAAACTCACATCAGCATCAAGCTCACATCAAGATCATGGTCAGCATCAGTCTGCTTGTAGGTAGGGTATCATGCCCTCCCCCGCTGCTTGCATGTTGTTGTGGCATCATCTGATCCTATTTGCTTGCTGTATTTCATTAGAAGAGTCAATCCACAACAGTAATGACATGCAGAGAGAGATTGTTTGCTTTCAGTAAGGGAGAGGCTGGTGGCATCCTGTGCACATGAATTTTTGTTAATGGATTGGCCATGGTTGTGCTTTGTTATTAGAAAGTTGTTTCCTACTCTGAGAGGGTGTGAATCCAACAGGTTGATGTAAAAGGACTGAAGAGACACCATAACTTTTTCTTACAGCTCTTGGCAGACAAATGGGTGCTTCTTCTCTTCTTTGAGACGTAACTTCTTCTGCTTTTTTCCTGATTAATCAATTGGACACATAGGAGAAATTGTTACAACACCGTTCTCAAGGACACAATCTTGTGTTAATGTGGTTATTATGAGTGATGATGTTATTCGGCCATTTAGATCCTTTTCTTTCTGACAATTTTTGTCCTAGATTTTTTTCCCTGCAAGAAAGGTTGACAGATAGCCAGTAGCAGGCCCTGAGTGGAAGTTCTAAGTTCAGTATTCATCGGCCATCACCCATTTGGCAAGACAGTAGTTGTCAATATGATGGGGTCCTTTCTCACCAGAGGAATCATGTAATGAAAATTTTACCTCTGAGGATGCTGATGATTGCATGCTTTTTTGACTTGCAATTGGATTATGACAGGATGGTAACCATCCTCTTCATGTATGGGATGCAAAGATGCGGAGCCTGATGTAGTCCGATCTTGGTACATCTTCCGGTAATTCTGACATATTGTGGGGACATCTGCAGCATGTTGTTGGGCTATGTCTACCCAGCATACGAGTGTTTCAAGATTGTTGAGAGGAAGAAACCAGACTTGGAGCACTTGCGATTCTGGTGCCAATACTGGTATGCAAACTTTCTATTGTTGGGTTTCAGGTTGTTGTAAAATTGTTCAGTTACAGTAGTGTAGTTATCAGCCTGCTGTGTTGAATATGAACATGTCAACATTTTGATTTATGAGCTTGCATGTACTGTTGCTGTCCAATGCTCTAGTAATTTCAGAGCTTTGTTCCAATGGGAGTGTGTGAGATGCTCCTCATGGAGTGAACAGCTGTCAGCATGGGGTCTGTCTTGCAAATTGCAGGGACATATATACTTTGTGTCCTTGTTCCTCTTATGCATTAAGATCTTGGGTAAATTGCTATTTGCTTTGCCAATCTGTGCATTGCTGGGACCTCAAGCATCTCAGTACATCCAAAGACTTCTGTATGGATGCTGAGTTGTTCTCAATCAATGAGGTTCACTTGTGCAGCACAAATTGCTAATCCTGTTATATGCAATAAAACTCAGTGTGAGGCAGACCCCTAACAGTGTCAGCCAAACTTCCATAGGCAACTTTCTTTGTACCTTTCTTGAGTGTTGGATGCTTTTTATTGCCTTCTCACTTGGGTTGATTTGCAATGTACACTTGTCTTTGTGCTGCATCTGGTTCTCCACAGGGATAACTGCTCCAAGTTCATCTGTGGTTTATCTTATTCTTTCTACAGAGATTGAGTTGCTGACATGAGTGTTCAACTGATGAAAGGACCTGGACATGTTTGTTGCAGGATAATAATTGCGGTGTTAACTGTGTCAGAAAGGGTAGGAGATGTACTTGTATCATGGTACATCCATCCACAAGGCAGCAAAACTCCACAGCTAGAGAGTTCTTGGTTATAATTTGTATGTGATGGTCAGGAAATAGACATGAGGGTAAACAAAGGTTCCAGTTGATTAGTGGAATTCCAGTGAAAATGATCATAATATATGTGTCTTGGAATTATTACATAGATCCAGTAAGAATGCAGACAGATGCTGAATTGCAATAGTTGCACTTATTGAAGTGGGTGAAGTTTAATGGACAATGTCAGATATTTCTATCAAGATACAATTCACGGCTGAAAGTCTGTGATTGAACAATGGGATGAATATTTTAGCACATGTCATCATTGTCAATCATTTACTGTCCTGTTTCTTCAGGGTACCCATGTATAGTGAAGCGAAACTTGCGTTTATCATTTATCTTTGGTACCCCAGGAGCAAGGTGTGTCTCTATTTCTCCCCATCTCCCTTTTCATTGTATAGGACTCAGGGATGTGGCTGTTGCACAAAGCCCTTTGGGCACTATTTGTTGTTTCTAAGAGCAGAAGATGGTTCTAGTGTTGGACCTGTCATGCTTATTGCAGGGAACAACATGTGTTTATACAACCTTCTTGCAACCCTTTGTGTCAAGGCATGAACTAGATATTGACCAGAATCTGAATGAGTTAAGGATTAGGGCTGGTGAAATGGCTGTTGTGTGGTGGCAACGTGGGTCTGTCTATGCACAAGCCCACTTCTATGAGCTCCTGGATTATATGGCATCACAGTCTAAGAGAGCTCACCCTACAATCTCACCTCCAGTTCACCCTGGGAGTTCTCCTCAAACTCCTTGTGAGCCTACCCAGGTCCCTCCACAGGTGTGTGCCTGTCTCCCTCTATTCAGTATGCTATGTTGGCAACTGCAGAATCTCCTTCAGAAATCTAATAGAACCTCAGGAGGTAGAGTATTTTGATTTTTTGCTCACTATTTATTTATATCTTTGTATGTCCATTGGAAGCTGATATGGAATTTTGTCAACTAATTGTTGCAAATCGAGAGTTGAGATATCTATCTTGTGGTGAAGACTGACTTTTGTGGCCGTGAAGTACTAATGTCTATCAATGTGCCTTTCTCTTAATTGTTCGGTTTCTGTCACTTATTTGCAGTCCTCACTTAAGTTCCATTCCTTCAGCAATTTTCTGTAATCTATTGTATACCCCTCTCCTTGGGTGATTTGGGTGCTTCATGAAGTTGCAAAGATGTAGTTATTGACATTGTTAAATTGAATCTCCTGTATTATATACATGTATCACATTCTTGTCATGGTGGCCATTATGTTCAGGGGTTAAGCTGATGTTATGCTCTGTGAGACTCTGGGATGCTCCATACTGCATGTATTTGGGTGGATCCCTTACCAGGGAGCCTTTGGCAATGTGATGTAATTTGATGTTAGTTGACCTTGTAAGTGTCCACATGTTGCATGCTTGTCCTTTGTTTTCATCTTGATGCAGGAAGGCAATCAAGTGCATCCACCACCACCACCCCCTCCTCCAGGCCATCTGCAGCCTGGTTCAGGAGGCACTTTGTATCCAGCAGTATCAGACCCTCCTCATGCTCTTCCAGGAGCAGGACTGTCTGCAGAACCACCTGCTCCAGGGCAGTATCCTCTTGGTCCAACCTTGAGATGTGCAGGCTCACATGCCATGGTGCCAGGTGAAGATGAACCAGAATATGATGTGGTTGAGGGGCGTTCACAATGTCTGGTTCCACCCACTGGAGAGCAAGAGCTTCCCTCACCAGCCTTCAATGCAAGGAATCGTCATGGAAATGCATGTAATTGCTGAGGCTGATTACTAACTACTCATTGAATCTTGTGCTGAATTTACAACATCCAAACCGAAGCAAACTGAAGCTTTGGACACAAAAATCCCTGCTTTACATAGTAGAGACTTTTTAATGGTTTTTGGAGTTAAGATTCTGTTCAACATGAATTTCTGTCATGTGGATCATGACAGGCTGTAGGAGATTTTGGTCATGGTCATCACTGTGCCTTTGTGTATGCTCCTTCACTAAGAGAGGCTATTTCTCACAATATTGGTCACATGGGCCAACAGTAACGCTTTGGTCCTCTAGGGAATGATGTAGCATTCTCAGTGTGGGTTCCTAATGCTAGGTTAGCATTCTGCTTGCAGTGGGTGACTGAACTGTCACATGCACCTCTTTTGAGAAAACTCTTACAGGGCACCACAGATGTCTTTAAAACTTTTCAGAGGAATGTGTTTCTATATCCTTTACAGGTCTGTTTGTGCCAAGAACTTCTCTCTCAGGCTTCCTACTTGGGACTCAATCAAACGGAAGTTCCAAAAGTTCTTTTGAGACATGAGGTAAATTTATAATGAAACAAAGCTCAAGTGGGTTACCTGAGGACTAAGAGGGCCTTTGACCTGAAAAATCAAACTATGCCTGAAAATTTGTTGCAACTTGGTCTTATCTAGATGTCAAGCATTGCTCTGACTAGAATGAACAGAACAAGAATATCACAAACAATGGTGGTGACAAGCATATATGGAAGTGGGTCAGTTTCAACTACAACCGTCGTGAGGTCTTGGCATTCCATTTCTCCCATTTCCTTACACTTACCATCACAAATTGCTAAAATGGCTTTCACAGGAATGACATAATATTAAGAATTGCATCAGTTTGATATCATTAGCTCCAACATAACAACAATCTCTAACATTAAGATTAACAAAATATCCCAAGAGCTGATAAAGGAAATCTAAACTTTATCAAAATTCCAATAAATGACTCTATGCTCCACCTCAAGTGCTCATGGGAGCATGTAACCAAAACTCTGGAACACAAAGCCGAGAATTTGAAGTCTCAATTCTTGGATGCAAATCTTCTATCTTCCAATGCATAATAGTTCTCCAACCATGTTGCAAAATATATCTCATCATCAGATTCTGTGGGATGCTTTTAAGAGTGAAAGAGGAGACAAACAGAAAGAGAGGAGCAGGAAGCCAACAACCACATATTTCTGTTGTCATGTCTGGATCTGGAAATGACATCCAACTGATGCAGGCACTTTTTTGAGCCAGTCTCTGCAACATAGAATACAATATGCATGACTACATGTACTGCACCGCACCAGTGATTGCCTGCAGCATCACACTTCCTTCATTGATTAACTCAAACATTAGCAAGGTTGTTGAGTGTTTTCCAGAATTTCTATTCTACAAAAGCTCTAAGCAACAATGAAAAAATCTCATCATTGAAGATACACCAAACAAGAACACACCAGCAATACATACTGGTTTGGTACGAAACCACTTGATCTCAACATAGATTAATGTTGTCCATGCATTTCCCTGAGAGTCCCACTAGAGCTCATTTTGATGTGCAAGTGTAACCATTGTGCTGGGGACTATATCAATGTCTGGAATTCCCTTGGTACAATCATCTTCAGAAGTTGAGGTTTGCTTAAAAGTGGACAAAGCATTGGAAACCATTGGGTGTTGTCAAGAGCTCAAGAGGGTGGAAAACTGTTTTAAAAAGGTAGGTTTTCTGGGAATTGAATGAATGACTGTGGTCCACAGTTGGTGCTACTTCTCAGAATTGCAAATTGTAGGATAGTTTGATTCCACATGACTATCTGCTGCCACCTTCAATCTTCCATATACTTACACAGGCTTGGTTTCATCATCCTCAGCATAGAATGTTTGATTCCCAAATGTATTGTCACAACCCTATGTCAGTAACCATAATATCAGCAAAGGAAATTCAGCTTCTTAATAGTACTTGGACATCAATACAGTTCTACCAAAAATATGACCTGAGAACAACACATCAAAGCCATATTGTAAACTCTCAATAAACAAGGAGAAGCAAAGTGATAAAGACAGAACAACAAGATTGAATCCTTCGTATACAAAGTTCCCTAAAAAGCCAATGACCCACAAGTCATCATATTTAATTGACATTTGAAACTCAAAATGTTCTTGGAACCACCGACATTAAACATTTAGTCAAGTTCCTCATTCAGGCATGTGCTTTTCATTGGTTTGGAATCCCATGTCTCACCTTCACATCTAATCACATTATAATGGGCAATACAGTACCTCACCTTGATTAGTCAAGAGATGAATAAGGAGGAGGGCAGTGGGTGTGTCCATTGATTTCAGCAACTCGGTGACTGTCAGAGCATCATTAATAGCAATGCATGATTTTCTCTCACACGCTCTTGTATCAGATGAAGCTGCACAATTTCCCACTTCACATGGTTGCCACATTCTCCCACCCTTGCAAGGATGCAGCATCAAAGCATTCACCAACACAAAATTTCATTTCCTAGTACATGCAAGCCCAAAAGATCAATCAAATTCAAGTGGGATTGCAAACAATTCTACAAGCATTCCACAGTGGATTGAATGGAAAATTTACGGATAGAAAGATGACAATGGGACCAATATCAAGCATCCAAGCACCAACATCCTAACCCTAAATGATTGAAATCCAACCCATTAAACAAAAATCCCTCAGCTAGGGCTGCCTCTGAACCACAATAAACCACTTCCTATAGAAAACTTATGTACAATGACATTGATTCTCTCAAGCAATGCATTTTCAAAACTCAAATGAAGGAATTGGGGAGCCATATCTTGAGGTTCCTATATGTGCCAACGACCCCAGACTGGTCATAGAGTGAGCTGCACAGCTCTGGAAAAATCTGCAAAGATTCTTGACAGTCCTTGACAGCCTCATCTAGAGCCTTCAAACTCTGAAAGTGCGAGGCGTCACTCCCAGCCTAATTTCCCTCCTTGACATTGTTTTATACTTCTCCAAGGGCATCCCAAACACTCGTGCACCAACCTGCACAAATCATGTGTGGCTTCAATACTTGAATTTTTAAAAAAGTTAAAGACACAAAACTTATTGTTATTTTGAAAATACTTACCATAACTTCTGCTGCAACAGTATGATTGAAAAATTGCATGGCATCTTGTCGCTTTGTTCCTTGCATCCTCACCGACCATTTGAGGACTTCTCCCACACAAACTTTGAGCTGCCTCATGCACTGCTTCCTTGATAAAATCTCAAGGTTGTTGATTCTTCCTTTGATACCGATCATTTCTTCCTTCTGGCTCAAACGAAGTTCTTCAACTTGAGTCACAAGGGATTCAATCGTATTATCCCGTTGCTCCATATGTGTTTTGCTTTCTCTTACTCGAAGAAAGGGAAGGTGAACATGGAGGAGTCGCTGGTGGGAAGACCTCTCGATTTGATTTCAAGGAGGAGACGTAAAACTTTGCAGGAACATCGAAAGTAACGGGAGGAATGGGAAGTAGCAAGGAGGAGAAATGAGCTTTGCATGTCATCGTCGAAATAAACGGGAGGTTTATTTACAGTTTTCGTTGGTTTGGTCATATTGTAGGTGTTTCCTTGCATTGCATGACAGGAAATTGGTGTTTCTATGGGTGACATCATTTTCTATGGGCGAGTCTCCTCCTCATGGTCATCCAAGTTTATATTGGAATCATGTTCTATGGGTGAGTCTCCTCCTCTTCATGGTCATCCAAGTTTTCAGTACAATGATAGCTGTTTTGGTGGAAACTTAGGCAGGGTTTGGAGCCTAACGTGAACATGGGTGAAGGTGGCATATGGATCCCAGATATTCGAACCTCTCTTGTTGTTGTTTGCTCCTCAAAGTGATACTCTTAGAGTGACGTCCTTATAGGCATGTCCACCCAGTTTTCTAGATTATTGCATTTTCCTCAATCTTGGTTGCAAATCTGTCTTTCTGCAATTCTCTCAACTCAATATCTGGTCAGCAAATGACAAATATTGTACAGTTGCTACCATTCCCTCCATGCAGCCTGTAGTTTTGCAATACTTTGTTTTCAAGTTTGGATTCAAGTTTGGTAAGTTTACTGCAAACTTAAAAAGATATCGTCCATTCTGAGAAAACTCTTTTCAATGTAAACCTGCCTTGGAAAATATATAACCAATTCCAAATTTCTCAAAATCAGCCATAATGTTTGGTTGTGTCTAGCAGTGGCAGACAGATGTCAGTGGAAGAACTGACAAAGAACCTAAACCAACTAAAAGATTCAAATCTGGAGAATATCCAATGGAATATGAACAGGCTGTATGTGGGTCTTATGAAGAGCTGTGCTGATTTCAAACCTACTCAAACATGTCACTAGAAATATCTACAACAATTTGTAGGTGCCATCACCTATAAGAGTCACACCCAAAGTGATGAGCTACCATTACTATGCACTAACTTTATCAACCTCCTGATAGCAGGTTCCCAAAGATTAATGCAATTGATTACTTATAGTATTTTTTGGAACCACTTGGTTTTTAGATTGTGTTCATTAACAAAGAACTCAGAAAACCAACCGATTGTACAGGGATATGGATGTGCACCTCCAGCAAAAACCAGCGTTCATAGAGATGTCCCTGTAATGAGAACAATTCAATGGACTTTAGAGTGACAACAGTGACAAAAGGCCTCCCACCAGTTGTTAAATCCTCCTCAACAGATTCAGACTATTTATTGTAGAAGCAATGTTGTTACAAAAACATATCGCATGACATGGAGCCCACTACAGAATGATGATCCTCATTTTCTGAAAACACATCACTGTGAGATTTGGATTCCATTCACCAAAAGAGCCACCTTTGAACTTTGATGATCATTCCTGAATGTAATTTCATTAGAATTGGAAGGAAAAATTCTGCTTTGGGTGCAGGATCCAAGCCAATCAAACTGATGCTCACTTCTTGTGAACCAAGATCCTCCTACCCAGAGTGCACACAAAACATCTATTTTGTATATGTGGCAAAACAAGAGCAAATGCTTATGTGGATATAGGAAGATCCCTCCAGATATGGCAAGAATGAAATACCACCAATGCTGCTAGAGCAGCAGCCTCCCAACAACCCCCCACAATGTCAGAACACCTGCTTCAGCTCCTCCTGTCCCCCAATGGTCACTCAAGGACACTTTTTCCACCTTCAACATCACCTGCTTTACCCCTTTTCTACAAGGCTTTGCCAATATACTATGACAAATCTCCAGAAGGGAAAGGCAAACACAGTACCCTTGGAGAGAAACAAAGGGCTTCAACACCAAGATGAACATAATCCCTTTGTGGTTGGACTAAATGAACTACTCGGTCACATTGCACTCAACAGTAAAACAGAGGATCTTCTTCATACTCTTGGGAATTGAATTGGACAAATATCTTAGGCAAAAAGAGGTTAGCAGGCAGATGCTGCCCACCTCATGCATTGCACTGAGGAAGCCTTGCCCTTGTCTTGCAGGCATTCTTTCAAAGAGTGATTCAAGACATAATGCTGCCAAGAGCAGACATGCAGAACGCATACATATTTCTTCAAATAGATCCTACTCCAGTGGACATCTAGTCCAGGAAATGACGTTGGTACCATGTAAGCAGATGAGTATGAAGCAATGACGGCTGCACAAGCTTTTTGATTGTTCCAGTTTGATTTAGAGTTTAACTGGCACCAGAAGTCGCAAAAGTTTTGCTCCTCTAGCGATATGGCTGGGTTTCTACAAATTGTGAGTCAACTTGCTTTGGGTGCAATTGCTCTGCTGGTAATTTTAGGGTTTTAGGGTTTAGGCTTTGCATGTAACAGAAACAATACAACGAAAATCTTTAGTATATCAAACTGCAAGGTCCAGAAGGTATACAGACATACCAGCAAAATGATGGGGGGACTCCTCCAGCAGGAAGCAGTTTGTGTCATACAAAAGGCATGCTACAAAAGCTCCGTATATCACAAGAGAGTTCAGTAAAAACCTTATGAGAAGTGGTGTATTCTTGGCGTCCTTGTTAGCATCTCTTTCGGGGATCTTTGGTGGGAGCGTGGATCTCCGAGACCCGCCTTGAGCCCCGCCATGAGGCGGAGGGAGGATTATAAGAATAAGAGATCAGTCCCGCACATCCCAGAGCAATTCTTCACCAAAACAGGAGCTCGAAGATTTGAAAGAACCTACTAGAGACATGGAAAGTGAGCCTCGAGCTTCCGCAACAGCTACGACGAAGCGACGACGAGTACAGAAACGCCATAAACAGATCTCCCGTTCGCTTTCTCCAAGTCTCCCGCGCACCCCTGTGCGCTGCTGCCGCTGTCGCGATCTCCCTGCAAACCCTAAAACAGAATTTATTTTTCACCATTCACACACAGACGGGTTCTTATTGATCCACATCACACGATCCACATTCACACTGAGACGGGTTCTTATCTTGATTTTTTCCACTTTCGGGTTTTCTTCTACCAAAATCACAATCCGTTTTTCCCGGCCCCTTTTTGCTCCATTCATCAAGTTCTCAATTTCATCCACCTATTTTTCATCCCATACAATTCACCCACCTCACACCAACCCCATTTCCATCCATCTGGACTTGACTGCCGCCTCTTTTCTTTTTCTTTTTCTTTTTCCTCCAAAACCTTTTTTCTCTTTTCATGAAAAAGATCAAATTTCTTTTTGTGATATTAATTTAGCCAACAAACAAAATTTGTTGAGTTAAAAAAAAGCCTTTTGAAAAAAATGGGTGAGTCCATCCATCTAAAAAGGTCATCTTAATTGCCAAGTAAGTGAAACCTATTTCAGAGACTTTTTTTTATTGAAAATTATTATTAAAAAAAAACATGCATACATTTGTAGTCAAAATGCTTTCATTATTTTGCAGTTAAAAAAAAATTGATTTGCACCTTACCAGCATTCCAAAATACTTGAACATGAGACACTATTTTGTATTAATAAAATAAACGAAGCATATATGCTTACATATATGGTAGTACCTTCCTTCATCGAGTCGACACTAATTACATTTATTTGGAGAAATTATTAAAATAAAATTATTTTTTCTCAAAGACCACCATAAACTTGTGAAGGAAAATAAAATAAAATTAGAGACTATTTTTGTACATGAAATCTTCAAAATTAGTTAATTAATTGTTTGATAGACATGTGTTGAAGCTGGCCATTTACAACCTACCATATTTTTCTCTATGCCCAACACTTGCTGCTTCGGTGAAGAAGGAAAGTGTTTTTAAAAAACTTTTGTGAGTTGAATGAATGGATGGGTGGTGTGTGGGGTCTGAGATTGAGCGAAGTGAAAGGAAGCTCAAAACCCAACACTCGAGTTCCAAGGATGAGCACCACTGCCACATACACTATTTATGATCATGGGGAAGTTCATGAGCAGCTTTCCTCCACCTTTTTTTTAAAAATTAAATTAAATTTAAATTTAAAAATAAAATTTATCATTCTTCTATGAGAGTGTGACAGTATTTTAAAATAAAATATTTAAAATAATAAATTAAAATTATGTGAAAATTAATTTCCCAAGTGTTATCATAAAAAACAATTGGTAAACAATTCCCATCTTGAGATTATATGGTATATTGTAATTTGTAATACATTAATAGTAATTTAAGTTGTTTTCAATAAATGTTAATGTTTCTCAAAATATCAATCAGGTGCTAGCAATGTTGAACGTTCTAGAAATTTGTTTGACATTATTATTGACTGGCCTGCCCTAAGAATTGGTG
The DNA here is from genome assembly GCA_963920785.1 of Sphagnum contortum. Classification (NCBI taxonomy): domain Eukaryota; kingdom Viridiplantae; phylum Streptophyta; class Sphagnopsida; order Sphagnales; family Sphagnaceae; genus Sphagnum; species Sphagnum contortum. Next base: position 15,555,469 of record OY987290.1, on the reverse strand, counting down.
GTGCCGTGTGCCTAAGTAGTGCAAAATTACTTAACATTTTTTTCTCACCTCAATTGTAGGGATTTCAGGAATATTATTATTTTCATTGCCAAAGTTGTTTTAAAATATTTTTAATTCAAAAATGACAAAATGAAAATAAAAATAAAAATCATCAAAAAAATGCTGGAATGATAAGGGTACTACAAGACCTATATATACATATATATACATAATTCGCTCTCATCAACAATGGGCAATATTCTTAGGGTCCATAAGCCAAACCTATTGGGTACCAATAAATAAGGAGGCGAAAATGAAATTTCCTACCAAAACAATTGAGACCCAAATGAATTTTCCAACTAATTTTTTTACTACCAAAACAATTGGGTGCAAATGAATTTTCCTTGTAGCTTAGCCTAAAAGAGACCAATAAATAAGGAGGCCCAAATGAGATGTTCCTACTAACACAATGAGACCCAAATAAATAAATTTCCCATCACAAAGGTAGGTACAACATAGCTTAAACTCCCCTCCTTTTCTTTTCTTTTTTTCCAAAAAATAAAAATAAAATGGTGTTTATGGACCTAAAATAGGATTTTTTGGTTTTTTGTTCCTTTTTTATCAAAATTTTCAAGTAGGTGGACTGGCAATAATCCACAAGAGGAATGAGCCAAATTTGGCTACGGGTCAGCCAGAAAAGTAGAATTTTCTTAGGACAGAACTGAGACACAGAGTCAATAATATAATACAGCCTTACAGAGTCCAGGCTTTTGTTAAATGCACGGTCGAACCCGGGACCTGTTGGTTGTAATGGTGGGGTACCCCCTTTTGAAGAAGCCTTAGCCACCAGGCTAGCTATCAAAAAGGGAAAGTGGGGGCAGTATTTTTTTGTATCACATTTGAGTTGTAGCCAAAGTGGCAATGATCAACAGGAATATTTAGCCAAATTTGGCTACAAGCTAAATGTCAAAGTGAAATTTTAAAAGACATCCTTCTATATTTTTGGCTACTTTCTACCTGAAAAATTTATAGAAACTGAAATATGGCTATTGAGAAAGTAAAAAAGCACATGATTTTATCTCTTTTAATTTTTAATATAGCTTTTTGGCTATCTACAGCCAACCCCCCCCCCCCCAAAAAAAGGTTGGGTGGAGGCGGGCAGGCGGTGGGAGGCGCAAGCGGATCACAGTGATAATGAGGCGCAAGCGTAAAGCTATGCACCTTTTGCAACCCTAGATAGCTCTCCACTCTCTTTGCTGCCCTTTTGCTCCCTCGCGCGCGCGCGTTTTCGCTCTCTTTGTCGCTCTCCCTTCACTAGCGCCGCTTGCCATCCGTTGCTCTTTCCTACCTTGTGCGTCGGAGGAAGCCGTCGCCGAAGTTTTGACCAAGTTTTTGTGAAGTTTTCTGTATTTTTGTAGCGGTGTGTCACGCAGAGAGAGAGGCAGATCCGTAAACAGATCTTTGAGAAAGGGTGTCAGAGATCGGAGGTTTGTGTTTTGTGTTTGTGTGGAGATTCGGAGAGGGAGAAAGGAAGAAAGAAAGTGTGTGTGTGTGTTTGAGAGAGATAGAGAGAGAGTTTAGGTGGGAGGAGAGGGGATATAGATAGTGAAGGTGTAGGGAGGAGGGAGAAGGAGACGAAGAAGAGGGACAAGGTGGCGGCAACTTCTTTTATGTCTGAAGCCGGCTGCTTCTATCTGGGGTCGGTCGGGTTGCTGGGAGAGTATTGTCCCACCACGAGAAAGAGACATAAGCCGCTGCTGGTGGAGGAGTGTAGATCCAGTCCTCCAGGAGGAAGAAGGCTGCATGTGGACAAGCTTGACAGGGGTTTGCGGAGGAGGATAATACGTTCGACGTTAGTAGGAGCGGAAGCGGCGGCGGCATCGGCATCAGCAGCATCACCTATAGCGGCGGGGGTTTCTTAGTGCTCTTGTTGTGAAAGAAGAAGATGGCGCTTCAGAACATCGGAGCCAGTAACCGCGATGACGCCTTCTACCGGTACAAGATGCCGAGGTTAATGACGAAGATCGAGGGGCGCGGGAACGGGATCAAGACCAACGTGGTGAACATGGTGGAAGTGGCCAAAGCGTTGGCAAGACATCCTGCATACACTACAAAGTACTTCGGCTGTGAGCTCGGTGCACAGTCCAAGTTTGACGAGAAGACGGGAACCTCGATCGTCAACGGCGCTCACGAGACTGCCAAGCTTGCCGGCCTGCTCGAGAATTTCATCAAGAAGTATGTGCAGTGCTACGGATGTGGTAATCCTGAAACCGAAGTTGTGATCACAAAGACGCAGATGATCACTCTCAAATGTGCTGCTTGTGGGTTTGTTTCCGATGTGGATATGCGTGATAAGCTCACAACTTTCATCTTGAAGAATCCTCCCGAGCAGAAGAAGACGGGGAAGAAGGACAAGGCCATGCGGCGGGCTGAGAAAGAGAGGCTCAAGGAAGGTGAGGCTGTCGATGATGAGATGAAGAAACAGAAGAAGGAATCCTTGAGGAAAAAGAAGGGTGGGGGCGGAGGAGAAGATGACAAAAAGATTGGAAAGAAAAAAGGTGGATCTGATGATGATGATGTGTCTCCTCCTGCAAGTCAGGCAGATGAAGAGGAGGAAGACCACAGGCACCCACAGGAGGAGGATGATGATGGTGTAGAGTGGCACACAGACACATCAGCAGAAGCTGCACAGCGCCGCATCATTGAGCAGCTCACTGCTGCTACAAGTGAGATGGTGTTGCTCGAAGAGAATGGAGAGAAGACAGCAGAAGAGTCTCCCAGAGCCAAGACACCTAAAGAATCCAAATCCAAACTGTTGAGGAAGACATCTACCAAGAAAACTGATGTCAGTGGTGGTGAAATTGATGGTGTCAAGGTGGTGGCACCACCACCAGAGGCAACAAAGATCAATGAACTGACACTGCATGAGAAGCTATTGAAGGGTTTCAAGGAATGTTTGGAGAAGGGATTCACTCCTGCACAGCTCGCCACATGTGTCCAGAGCAAGGAGGAGCCTGCACAAGAAGTAATGAATGCCTACTTCGAGGCACTGTTTGAAGGGCTCACCAAAGGTCTTTCCAAGGAAGTTGGCAAGAAGAAGCTGTACTTGGAGGTCGTTGCCCAAGATGAAGGATCCCAGGCAAAGCTTCTGGGTGCCATTGAGGCCTTCTGCTCTTCCCTTCCAGCAGATGCAGGTAAAGAGATTGCAATTCTCCTGAAAATCCTGTATGATTCTGACATCCTTGAAGAAGAACAGATCTTGCTCTGGTTTGATGCTCAAGTGGTCAGCAATGGCAACACCACCACCATTCCCAAATCCAAGGCAATACAAGTGAGAAAATTTGCTCAGCCGTTTGTGGACTGGCTCCGAAGTGCAGAGGCAGAATCAGAGGAAGAAGAGTGAAGCAACCAACTTGCTTGCTTGTTTGCTTTGCTTTGCTTTGCTTTGCTTTGCTTGTTTGTTTGTGCAGAAGATGTGGTAGCAGCTGCCTTCTGCTGCTGTGTGGTGTTTTGGTGCTTTGAGGAAAGAAGAAAGGAGTGAAAAAAAAGCTCAATGAATTTTACACTAACAATAACTTCACTTGACAGTCTTATATCTCTTGCATTTTGCATTTTGCTCCTTGTTGTTGCAAAGGCATGCTGCTCTACTGCAACTACTCTTACCACTCTTTTTACATGAAAAGAATGCATATACATATGTTTGTATATGTGTGTGTGTGTTATACAAACTCAAGCATATGTTTTGCTAAGCCAAAGCAATCCTATTTTGATTTGATGTTTTTTGTATTTTTGAAGTTCTTTAGCTCTGAGAAAATGGATAATGGCATAGTGAAGGATAGGCTGGGAAATTTTATTCTAATTGTGCGAAGCTGGTCAATCTCCAATGGATACACCCAACCACTGTCCCTGTGATAATTTCAACTCTTCACTCAAATACACATTAAAACGATATAGTTGTGCATGAAGTTGTTTGGCAGATGATTTTTGTCAGATCACAGTGTATGCAGTTGGCAGGGCCCAGAATGAATGTCTAAGTAAAGTTTGTGAGAAAAGGAGGCCATGGATTGAACATAATTAGTGAAAAGCTCTTCTTTCCTGAGAGTCTTGAGTAGCTTTTGTGTGGATTGATGGAAATAGTCCATCCATTTCTGATTTTTTTGACTCTCTGGGGATGAGAGCATGTTCACCAGGTAGTATTTTGAAATATGAGTCATTTTTGAGAAAATTGTACGAAAAATTTCCTGTTTTCACTATTGCTGAGCTAATGTATTTAACCATATCACAATGAGTTGTAGTTTTTTGTCCTGATTTTGAATGATAAATGAAGTATGCTTCTGAACATATGAACAATAGGGATATCAGCAAAATTGGGAGTGAATATAAAGTTCATGATACAAGTCAGTGTGCTTGTCTTGACAGGTTAGAGAAGGATAGTGGCAAATATATGTTTAATTCGGGATTTTGTTTCACGGGCAAACATTCTTGCAGTTGAGCTGTTGATGATTTACAGTGGACATCCAGATTCTGAGAGTGAAACCAGCAGCAGATTTCTACCCAAATATGTGAAAAAAAAATTGTGTACTGACATCCTCTATGCACAAAAATTAGAGTTTCTCTGGCAAGTGCAATGAGCTTAGCTATGTCAACCCATGTCCATATGACTGCATCATCTATCCAACAACCTTAGCTTAGCTTGTGAAGAGACCATCAATGCAGGTGAAATCTGCAAGATGAATGCAGGATTTATATGCTAACAGGTAGGAAGATAAATCAGGTGGTGAGTGTTCAACAGATTCCTTGAGCATAGGTATATGGAGAGAGACAGACAGACAGAGAGACAGAGAGAGGAAGTTCATAGTACAAACAAGGGGAATGGGGATGATGATGGCTTTCTTACTTGGAGGGGCTTACAAGACCATTCACAACAGTGGATGCAACTAGAACTGCCACTAATTCTGCACCTGCCACAGCACCTGCCTGCAATGCAGGTGATAGCCCACCTCCTTCTGAAGATGATGCTTTTGATGATGATGAGGTTACCGAGAAATCTGCAACTGCAGTCTTGACGATGCCAGATACGGCCCCTGTCACTGCTTGAGCTTCGGCTTCTCCCTCTTTCACCAGCTCCTTCACCTCATCCACAACCTGACAAAAAAATTGTACAACTCAGGGGTTTTGTTTTTTTATGGTCCAATTGTTTCAAGTGGGCTGGCAATCACCGACAAAAGGAATGAGCCAAATTTGGCCAGAGGCCAGCCAGCAAAGTAGAAATTGTTTAGGATCACACTTTGTTCTGGTGACCTCCAGGAACTCATTGTCTCAATATGGCAACTTCTGACTTTTTTTCCTCAAAATATGAAGACTCCTGGACATGTCCTCATACACTTAGCACCGGATTTTTTTGGTCGCCATAGTGCAAAAATTCGAAAAAACACAAAACACTGCAACAACTGTTCAAGAATTGTTTTCTTTTCCAAAAAAATGCAGAGGTTTTCATTTGTTGTTCCGATTACAGCCTTAGAATCGTTGGCATTCTCTAGTGGTTTCTGCCCCAGATCCTACAGGAACTCATTTAACTCCAAAGTTAAGAAGCACGTCACTTTGTTCCAATGACATGCATAGCAAGTTTGTTGCTAGTAACAGAACATCCTCATTCCACTCATAACTGTAGAGATTGCCTCAAAAAGACAGACCTATTTAGACACTTTCTGGAAACCAAAGAAGGAAAAATAAGAACCTGTTTCTGCACTTTCCGGAAACCAAATAACGGGACATCACGCGCCTGTGCGGGTTGCGACGAGATGAGAACCGCAGACACAGCAGAAAACGTCGTGAACGCCAGCGCCTGTCGCCTACTACTGGTGGAGACGAGTACTTTCCCGGACCTCACTGCATCACGATTCTCGCACACGCCACCATCACCATCAGCAGCAGTAGCTGCAGCGTGCACGCATAACAAACACCCCGACCTCTCCCGCAACAACTGCCGCCTACACCTCCTCCCTAATATGTCGTGATTGCCGTCGCCGCAGGAAAAGTTGTTCTTGAGCGCGGACGACGCACACGCAAGCTTGGTGGCCATGGCGGACGCCATCGCTCCTCCTCCTCAATCGCAAACAGAAGAAACAGATTACAAACGGACGCGCAGACAGAGAGAGAGAGAGAGAGAGAGAGAGAGAGAGCGCTGCAGAGAGTCTCTTGGTGGAGGGGTCCAGGAAAATAAATAAAATAAAATAAAATAAAACAAAATCACAAGGGGATAATGCTCGTATGGGAATCGTGTCCTATACCCGCGCAGTGTTTTTTTTACGGCTACACTTCTGGCATTTTCCTCTTTTTTTTGGTGCTAAGTTTCGCCAAAATTTTAAAAAAAAAGTGAAACATTATTCTGTCGCAATATCCAATTCTTTCTGGAAAAAAAATCGTAAAATTTCCAATTCCTGGAATATATATATATAATTTATTTAATTTTGAGATTTTTTTTTCCCCCTTTGGACTTTGAATTTAGTTTGGTAGTATTTTCTGAAGTTGTTATTTTATTATTTTACTTGGGCTCTTCAAACCTGTCGCCATTTAATGATAATCCCCTCTTGGGATATTAGCGAATGACGCAACAACAGAAATTCGCAATAAAATTTTATAAAATCACTGCTGTGATTCAGCGTTTTTTCTTGGTGCGAAATTTCGCCAAAATATGAAAAATAAAAATAAATAAATAAGGGTACGTTCTGTTACAATATTCTCGTTCTTTCCGAATAAACATCGCCAAATTTGGAAAATAGATTGAAAACAAATTTTGCCACTTTTGGACTCTGATCTTAGTTTGGTAGCCTTTGTTTTAGTTTTTTTTAAACTATGTACATGTTTAAAAACCCATAGCCATTTAATGTTAAATCCTTCTTGAGATGCTAGCCAAAATTGAAAAAACTAATTAATGGTGCAATTATTTGAATTTACAACAATGGTCAATTCCTATTGGGCGCCCCAAACTTAGATGTAGGTTAACTAACAGTAGCAGGTGTCGGTTGCGAATCCACCGTTCAGCCGGTGCACTCACAGGCAATCAGCTGCTCCCCAACGCCTCACTGGAGCGCGACGGAAAGGCGCTGATTGATCTGGTAGATGGTCTGACCTCGGGGCCGGTTGTGCTTGTCTGCATGATGGATGGTGATCTTGCGAATCATGATGCGCGTCTCGGGAGTGGAGCCGTCGAACGTCTCCCAGGCCATGGCAATCAAGCGCAGGCCATTGCGACGACACTTCTCATCATCATCGGAGTGCTTCTTAGCAGCGGCAGCAGCAACCTTGGTAGCGACCAAACTCTTTTCCGCCGCACGATCGATGAAGGTGGGCTACAACGAGTGTGTAATCATAGAGTCCAGGCAGGCGTCCTGGCCGGCGCAGAACATCCTATTTATAAATTATTTCAAGATCAAAGAGGTGATTATTTATAGGAAAATTTAGCCAAATTTGGCTACAAGTTATATATGAAATAAAAATTCATTAAAAAAAATTGGCTACCTATTTGAAGAACCATGAATAGAATTTTGGTGATTTTTTATAAAAATTATTGAATCATGGCTATTGGAAATTTTAGTAAAACACCCTTGATTTTAGCATTTTTATTTTTTATTTATCTTTTTGGCTATATTTAGCCAACAAACAAATTAAAGGTTGATAGATAACCAAATGAAAATTACACTTGATGTATATTATTATGGGTAGATAGGCCACTAGGTGAATAGTTCAAAACTCAAAGGAAGTCAAAATCCTCACATATTGTTTCTATGCTTATGAAGCTCAAAGAACATTTGTAAGCCCTCCACTTCATGCTTCCAATCGTTGCAAAAATTGCTCAATTTGGTAAATGAATGGGGAAGATATGGCATGTTTGGTGTAAGGGCATTTAGGCGCTCAATGATGGGTGAATTGAAAGAGATGAAGATTTTGAGCTTCAAAATCTTGGATGGTTGCATCTTTGCTTTTGGAAATTACAAATTTTTTTTGTAAAGCCCTAGTAGTTGGTGCACACATCAAGTTCTAAATTAGTCAAAACAAACTAAAAATGAGAAAGATATGAGGCTAGAATTAGAGAGGGATTTTAAGACATTTTTTCAAACAAATTGAACCAAAGTATCATTCATCTTCTTCTTGTGTGTTTGTCATTGTTGTTTTACTTCTGATGCTCAAAGAACATTTGTAGCCTTTTAGTTTGCACATCCAATGACACAAAAATTCGTTCAATTTGGTTTTAAAATATGGATGATAGATATGTGTTCAATGATGGGCAATTCTACCTTAGCATCTTTATATTTGTGATTGAACTTGGAGACAATTGCAAACCCACCAACACAAAATGATTGCCAAGTTTTGATGACAAGTGCCTACCAAGTGTCTACATTTGTACATTTTTGAAGTCAATGGGCATCTTGCCCTTGTTGAAATAATGTGCACATGAGTGAAAACAATGAAATCATTAATAAAAATATTTTTCACCTAGTAGTAATATTGTATGCAAAAATGATCATTTTTGTTTTGCTTTGCAATGTATCGAAATCAAAATCACAATGTATCGATGCATCATGTCATCATGCATTATGTTGTGTTATCATCATGAATCCCATGACACAATCCCACGATAAAATTGTATGGACAAGAAGCTACCACGTTTTTGAGTTTATGGTTATTGTAGGGTAGATCCTAATGTATCAAAAAATACCAATACATTACCCATGGATGAATGGTATATTGGTATTTTTCAAATTGACACCTAACATATGTTTCCCATCACTTTTCAATTATAAGGTTCCAATTGCTATATGCCATGTGTTTTTTCATATATTAAAGATTTTTTCAATTGAAAGTTACCATGTATGTCTGAACATAACAAAGGTTGGAAAGTTTTTTTCAAAATACATGCACAAAGGGTTATCACATTTTTATGTCTATGGTTATTGGAAAATAGTTCTTAATCTATCAAAAATATTAATACAATATTCACATGTTGTGTGATTAGTGCAATTCATGTATGAATATTTTTTCACACATGACAAATCAAGGGCTACGTATAAAAAATTGACACCTAGTCTGCATTTGTTGCCACTTTTCAATTATAACCAATTGTTATTTGCCACAAGTTTTTTTGATACACTAAGGATGTGTTAATACACTAAAAAAAAATCAATTGAAAGTTGTCATACGTTTTTAAACATGGCAAAGGTGGAAATGTTTTTTCCAAAATACATGGATGAAAGGTTGTCACATATATTGCATCTTATATTTTTATTCACATATTTTTTAGAATTTTTACTAGTGTCCCCTTCGGGAACCATAACCAATATTTGTTATTTTTTAAGTGTTTTTTAATGCGTTAAAAATTTGTTCACACATTAAAGATTTTTTGAATTAATAGTTGTTGTGCATGTCTAAACATAATGAAGGTGGGATTTTTATTTTTCAAAATACGTGGATGAGAAGGTGTTATGTATCCAGGTCTATGGTTATGATAAAATAATCATTAATGCATCAGAAAGTATGAATAAAGTACTCACTTTGTGTGAACAATACTATCTATGTATCACTATTTTTCTACACATGACAAATATATGGCTACATATTAAAATTGACACCTAGTCTACATTTCCCACCACTTTTCAATTATAGGATTTTCTCATGTGATTTTTGATACATTGTTTTCAGAAAATACACCAAAAAAAAATTAGTTGAAAATTGATGTGCATATAGTATTTTCATATTGTTTCTAGACATGATAAGGCGATTTTTTTTTCAAAATACATGGACAAGAGGCTATCGTGTTTCCAAATGTATGGATAAGGTAATTTTTTTTTTTTATTTAGTCAAAAAACAAAAATATGTTAATGGCACATGGTGTGAACAATACATTAAGTGTATTATTGTTATTCTACGCTTGATAAATAGTGGCTAGATATGAATACTTAACATTTAGTTTATATTTCCTATCACTTTTTCATTGCAACCAATTGTCGTTTACCACTTGCATTTTTTGAAATTTGAAATTGTTCAACAAAACATATGTAATCACCATATTTTCAAAAAAAATCATCATAATGGAGTCTTGCCTCAAAAATTTAATCTTAATTACTATTTTTAAAATTAAAATATCCTTTTAGATAGATATTCCAAAATTTGTCATGCATGATCATTTCAATTTCCCACAATTAGGCATGTGAACCATTAATTAAACAATGGGTATTACCCAAAGATCCCTTGATACATTGATGCATTAATAGATTATTACAATGACATACTAATACACTAATACATTAACGCATTGGTACACTGATATTTTGATGCATTATGTTTGAAAACATAGATACCTTATTTTCATACTTTTAATACACAACACTTCAAAATGTATGATATAAAAGAATTACAAATGAAAGTACGAAGATGGAAAAAATGAAAAAAAAAAAGTATCACAAGTCCATGATCTACAAAATCAACTTGAAATCTTTACCAATTTGAGAATTATATAATACAATAAAATATACCATTATACATTATCATATTGAATTAGTTAAGTTTTAGAATTGCACCTTAGTCTATAATCTTGACCATTAAAAATTAAATTAACAATGTCATGAATTGTTTTTCAATATATTAATGTATGAAAAATAGAATCCCATATAGTACACTAATTCATGCCATTAGTGGATAGAAAAGGTGAGTTACATCAAGTAATACATTGCTAAACTCAATTAACTTCACCATTCCTAAGGATCATTTTTTGAGTTTTGAAATTGAATAAAAAGGTTTTAAAATAAATAAAAATATGTGTTCGAATTTTGAAAAATGTAAAATTAATCAAAGATGTTTAGATTTCTTATCAATAGATGTGCAAATACATTTGAAACAACCATAACAAAACTAAAATTTTCTTGTGATATACATTGTATCATAGCCCATTCTTTATCTCTCTCATCATTGATGTAAATGTAAATTCGGGTTAGTTGCCATTTGCACAAAACATAGATTTTCCAAATGCCTTTTTGAAGCTCATAACAATTTCACAATGACAAACAAGTGTTTTGTAATTTGCTTGTAAACTAAGTTGTTTCCAATGAAAAAAGAAAATGCATTATCTTACATTCAATTTGCACTTCTTATCAAGTCTAATTTCCTCTTTGGTTACTACCTTTGAAATGATGGATGATCTTACATATTTAGCAATGAAATCATTTTAAGAAAATAAACAATGAATATGACAAATCCTATATATTAATTCACTTGGTTTGTCAGTCAGTCAGTGACAAGGCTTGGGAAGGGGGTTTTGTGTTCTCGCGAACAAATCACTGTCTGCAGTGTTTGGCTCAGCATTCTATTGGAAAGATGCTTGAACATTGAACATGTTGGGGAACACATTGGAAACCAAAGAAAAATGAATAGAAATCCTCCCCCCCGGCCCCTCCTCCCAAAATTTAAAAGGAATAAAAGTAAGGCACCTTGAGTGCACGCTTGGGCCTTCCATTGGCTGCATGAAATTTCTATTCCCAAAAGAGTTCATCACCATTTAGAACCGAAGTGGGAAATGCGAAAGACCGGGTGGGGGGGATCGACAGGATAAAAAATCGAAGTGAAAAATGCGAAGGACCGGGGCGAGGGAGGGACCAACGATTATTTGAAAAGATAAAAGTTTTTTAAAAAACCAAAAACATGAACCAAACATTGTTGAAATAACGCACTTACATTATGCACGGGGTTCACACTAGTATCCTACTAACAACATAACTCACTTTCACACAATTATCGTTGCTTGACTTTCAAAAATAACTTGAATGTTAAGTGGGAAAAGGGAAAAAGAAAAAGTGTTTTAAGAGTTGTTTTCTTGATCCTCCTTTCTACAAAACACTAGCTTCTTTTTCTTTTTCCTTCGTTTTAAAACTTTTCAACACATTAAAAAAATTACGTAAAACAATCATCAATCAAATCACAATCAAACACTTAATTTGCAAATAAAATCTCTCACCCAAATCCTAAATTTTTTAAAAAAAAATTTGTAACAACATAATCAAGTTTTTAGTTGAAAGTGAAAAAAAAAAAAATTAAATTGCAAACCATACCCACCTTTAAACCCTAAAAAATGGCCAATATCATGACATGAGGCACTTGTTCTTCATGATTTAACCATAGCTATGTAGATGACCATACAAATTCAATCAAAACCATAGCTATGGAGATGACAATAACAATCCAATCATGATTATGAAGTGATACAACACAAATGTTTATACACTAGTACTAGCGTGTACCCGTTGCGTTCGCTGCCGGGATAGGCATTGATGTGACGATTGTAATCATTTTATTACACTAAATAATACATATACATGCACACACTACAATCTACCAAATACTTCCTTGTAAACTACATTACGGGTGCAGCCTTCCAAATATTTGTGTCTAGCTATGGGTAAGATCTTGAGACCATCTTGGGAAGTAACCCATGAGACAGCTACATACAATTCGCCATATGAGTAAACACCGAGTTCGGCAGATACACTCCCACTGGTGCTTCATCCCAGCAACTTAATTTTTTTGCAAACATCAACCTAATTTTATTTCACTGGTTGCCTCCACACCCAGCAACCGGAAGTCACAAATGATGGGGTTTTCCACAGCTTGGGTATGAGTGTGGGTCCTGGTTTTGAGGATGTTACAGACCAATGTTGAGCGGTTCTCACTTTTTCATGAGAATAATCAGTTCCAGTTCTCAAACTCACTGGTGTTGACAACTTGTACCAGTTCTCAAAGTCACTGGTATTGACAACTTGTACAAGTTCTCAAAGTCAGTGGTGTTGACAACTTGTACCAGTTCTCAAAGTCACTGGTGTTGACAACTTGTACCAGTTCTCAAAGTCACTGGTGTTGACAACTTGTAGTTGTCTGCGACTTTTGCTTCACCCCGCCGGCCCAAAATATATATTTGTTTATTTATTTAGTTTCTATTTTATTTTTCAAAAAAAATTCTAGTTTTTCTAATATGTTTTATAATAAAAATAATTAATTTTTTAAAAAAATTATTGTTTGATTAGATGCAGGTTTGAAATTAGGAAAAAGAAGACAAACCTCATTTTTTTTTCATGTATGGTTTTTTTCCTCTTTCTTTTGCTCTCTGTTTTGTTTCTTATTTTTTGTCATCTATTTTTAAAATTTCTTTTAAGATTATTTTACTGTATTTCCCTGTTTTGTTTCATGTTTAAGTGTTTAAAAAAAGTTTCTAATTGTTAAAGTGTTTTTCTGTTTTTATTTTCTTTCTAGTTTTTTTCCCTTTTTAAAATATATATTTCTTCTGTTTGGATGGATGACGGGATGGATGACGGTTCGGGCGGATTTAGGTGTTCCTTCACCCCGCCGGCCCAAAACGCTTCATATATAGATTGTTAGCATGTAAAGCTTACCCCCCATGGATTTTGTGAATAAGAACTCTTCTTTTTCACGTTTGTTTTGAGATTTGAAATAGAGCAGATCCTCTGTTCTGAACACCTGCCATTAAAACTTGGAGGTGCTCAACATTAGGGTTTTGTAAGAAGAAATGGCGAAGCTGTTGCGTCCACAGTTTATTTTGTTTGGTGACTCTATTACACAACAATCCTTCGAAGACGGAGGCTGGGGAGCTGCTTTAGCTGCACTTTACTCACGCCAGGTTCTTTTTTTTAATCTCTCCTTTCTATCTCAACAACCCATTTCTTCTTTTGCATCCTTTTTGCCCTCTTTTGTTTTGTGAGTGATGTGGATTGGGATGCAGGAAGTCAGGAGAGGAGAAACAGTGTAGAGATG